>JASANF010012538.1:0-96595 GCA_030248245.1 Trissonchulus sp. WLG1_4 | reverse complement strand
CGATTAAATTTTGATAAAACCCAAAATTACCCATAGCCGGCCGGCTCGGCTCGGCTCGGCTCGGCACCGAAATTCCCGGCTCGGTCTAACCCTACAGCAAACTCTTTGGATTTAGTTACAAAGTTGAAGAAAACAATTGGAAATTTTTGTGATGTTTTATTGACTAACACAAATCAAGATGTCAGGAAAGGAGGGCAAAGACAGTACACAAATAAATGACCTACATACGTATTATTTGCTAGCGTTATTTGAATCAGTGAACAACCAACCCATCGCTAGATCTGCAGATTAGCGCTCTGCAGACCATCGGCTAAAATTCATACTTACAGCCGTATGTGCGTTCAGGCTGCAGAATGACGTCACTAGTAGTGTTTGCGATCGGCCGGAATTTTCGGCCGGTCGGCCGGCCGGCCGAAAAAAGCCGGCGCCAGACGGCCGGCCGGCTAAAATCAGCCGGCCGGCCGGCCGGCCGGTTAAAAACACCGCCCGGCCAGCCAGATTCAACCGACTGACAAAATTAGGCCGGCATAACAATCCGGCAGGCTAAGTTTATGCCAAAATGACACTCTGGACTGGTTTTATCCAAAAATTCGGCCGCTCCGGCCGGCCGGCCGGCCGGTTTTCACGGGCCCGCCGGTTTTCACAGGCCCGCCGGCTGGCCGGCCGAAGTTCTTCGCCGCCCTGGCCGCCGGCCGGCGGCTTTCGCGGCCGGTCACAAACACTAGTCACTAGTAGTAGCAGCCTAGTGCAGTGGATCAGCCAGCGCATGTGACGTCATTATTTCGTCCTTTTCTCGGCTGAACGGACATACGGCTGTAACTATGAATCGAGCCTAACCAGCTTGAGCTATGTACTAAGCCGAATGCTGACTGTTTTGAATTCCTTTATATATACGGGGTCCACTGCACCACACTACAAAACCATGGCCCGATTTATCGAAGCTAAATGTTCGTCGCTGAAAATGTTCGCTGTTAAAAATTTTGGTTTGAGCGATACATAGCACCATAAATATGAACCAGCCATAAGTATTCAATAAGTTCTCATAACTGACTGCCTGAAGCATTTGAAGTAAACGATCAAAGGCGTGGCATCGATGCATTTTCCCAGGGGGTGGCGCCAGACAGTGCGGAGTGAGACGGGACGGGGCAGGG
The DNA here is from genome assembly GCA_030248245.1 of Trissonchulus sp. WLG1_4. Taxonomy (NCBI): domain Eukaryota; kingdom Metazoa; phylum Nematoda; class Enoplea; order Enoplida; family Ironidae; genus Trissonchulus; species Trissonchulus sp. WLG1_4. Next base: position 95,444 of record JASANF010012538.1, on the reverse strand, counting down.
ACTGAGACAGTCTCACTGATCCACCGCGTTCCCACACCTGAAGCCGCCAGTACAGGTAGAAAGGGTTACGGTAGAAGTTGATATCAAAACAGAAATTTAGATTACGGTTTGGCTGACAGAATAAAGTTATACAAAAGGCAATGACGCTACGCAAGCCTGATACTTAACTTAAATTTTGATTTAAATAAAAGCCTTTACACAAAACTTAAATTTAAATGGGCTTTTTAGTCACGTGGCTGTAAAGCACAGGGCTCTAAACATTAGATCTAAAAAAACCCTCAAATTTTAAAACCTCACCATCATATTTGATGACCCCTTTTCAGCATCCGGCTCAGGTTTAGCCAGTTTAGGAGTGGAGCCTTCAAGAGCTGTTTGGTTTTGTCGTTTAGAGGCCAGGCTACACTTGACCTCCCTTGAACCCTTAGCCAGGTCAACTTTCTTTGACCCCTGAACCGGGTCAATCTCCCTTGACCCCTGAACCAGGTCAACCCCATTCGACCCCTGTGCCGGGTCAGCCCTAGTTGACCCCAGGTCAGCCCCCTTTGACCCCTGAACCAGGTCAACCAGCTGACTGCCAGTGCCGCCCAGACAGAGCTGATAGGCGCCGGGCAGGTGGCATCGGTGCCGCGTTTCCAGGATCTGGATCAGCTGCACCAGTCGCAGCGAATCTAGGCCGAGCTCGGCACGCAGCCGGAGGTCGAGCAATGAGGCCGCGCTGGCTCGAGTGATCGTTCTGGTTGAGTGGCAGTGCTGAAAAGTGAATGGGAATTAGTATACATATTAAACGTATACGTATGTATGTTCGTTTATCCGCCAAAATTACGAACAAATCAAGCCACATAATGACCTTATACTCTACGGGGCGTGATTATGTCGTAATTTTGCCGGCTGAAAGGACATACGGCTGTAAACCTGTAAGTATGAATACCCTAATAACAAGGTGTACTCATATATAATCTGGGGGATTTTGACTGCCCATGTACTCATTGTGAAATTCTGACCACCTCTTCCCCAATACCGACAAAATAATAACGGCGTTTTAGTAAAAACTGCTACTTGACCTTCCAGGGGATCTGACCTTCAAGAACTGTACAACGGTATCTCGCACGCTTGAGTTGGTGGCGGACAGGTCTGACTCCAACTGCATTCTTGCGAGGCTTACCAGACTGCTGCGATTCAATTTGGCTATAACACAAATAAAAAACAATAAATTTAAATTTACTGAACGGAAATTGATAATAGATTTTTTTCGTGATCTAATTTCGAGCATTTGTTCAATAACACAGTTTAGTGTTTCAGGCTCGAATCATACTTACAGCCGTTACGTACAGCCGGCAAAATAAAGAACAACTAGTCGCGCCACATTTTGATGATATGCACCAAGAGTAGGCTAGTAATGTCTCACTCCATATAGATCACTCACTTCTAATTATGTACTCTTGTATGCACCAAAGTGGCCAGATTATCTCGTACATATTTTGCCGGCTGTAGGATGAATCGACCCCTACCAAGAGTACACAATAGGATCCTATTATGTGCTCTTGACCCCTACCGTGTTTAGTCAGCGGCAGTGCTGTCAGTGGCAGGATATGGTCAGGCTGGGAGTGGCGGGGGAGGGAGGACTCTAGGCCGGCCACAGTACGCCCCCTCAGGCCGGCCCAGTCCCCCTCTCCTCTCACCATCCCATAAATGGCCCGACGTTCACTGTCGTACACAGCGTACGCGCATTCCACACCCGGTGTTGAGGCCATAGACTGAAAGAACAAAAAACAGATAGATGTAATAAAAAAAGAGTACAGAATATGTAGTGTCTCACTCACTATATAGACGAGTCCAGAAAGAATAGCCTAGTGTTACTCGTATAGATGATAAGTTATGTACCTACAAAATAATATCTCACAAGCTTAATAAAGTGAAACATGATTTAAAAAAGTTTTTCCAGTCAAATTCTACTGCGCAGTATCAAACACAGCCACTACGCGAAGAACGTATGGATTTTTCACTCCCAGAAAGAGCACAATAAGCAGTCGATCGTACCTTTGTCGTTGGTGTTACACGAATAAAGTCACAAATAATGAACTGGAGAAACATTAATGCTCAGGGTTTCGTTCAAATGGTAATTCAGGTCACAAACTTTTCAGAATTCATAAAACTTAAACGACTTTTGATATCTACTGCTTCTATGTAATTATTCGCTTTCAAATGCGCAAAACAGCAATACCTCAAGCATTTGTCGACATTAAACTTTTAGTAGCAGCGAACAGCTGTTTAAATGCAGACTCAACTCAATGCAGTCGAGTAGTCGACTACTATATGTAAATGACTAATTGTCGAACCACAGCTACAGCTAGTGGTGAGTGACTACTACTCGTTGAGACAAAGACGGAGTGGAATGGTGGAGCATGATCAGGTGGAGACACCGAAGAAGGCCCCCACCCAGTCGCTGGTCTTCTACGGGGTGGAGGGCAAGGAGGCCATAGCCCACATGGTCATGTGCAATGTGACCGACAAACAGATTTGCTTCAAAGTCCGCAGCAATGAACGCACCAACATGACCGTACGTCAGCCTAATGTCTGGTTCATACTTGCAAGAGTACATAATAGTGTCTCTCTCTATATAGAAGAAGAGTGAGACACTCTCCTTTCTGCCTGTGTTATAGCGCAAGCAGATGCGCTCGTCATTTCCAGGCCACATGTTGCCGTTTTGTGCAACATGTTGCTGGCCAATCAGCGCGTAGATTCTGTGCGAAACACACTTTAGTATATAATCGCTGATGCGTTGATAAGCATTAAGATAGGAATAAAAGGCTAATAACTCATTATTTATTCATAGTCTGCTTGCAAAAACATTAAAAAATGTTTGCAAATACCTTTGGGGATATTTTTGCCAACTTTCAGCGAAACTGACTGAGAAACTGTTGAGATATAAACTTTTCTCAATTTCTTAAAAGTTTCTCAATTAATTTAGCTGAAAGTTTGCCAAAATATCCCCAACGGTATTTGCAAAACTTTTTTAATGTTTTTGCAAGCAGACTATGAATAAATAATGAGTTATTAACCTTTTATCCCTATCTTAATGCTTATCAACGCATCAGCGATTACATACTAAAGTGTGGTTCGCAGAGAATCTACGCGCTGATTGGCCAGCAAAATATTGCACAAAACGGCAACATGTAGGCTGGAAATGACGAGCGCATCTGCCTGCGCTATAACACAGGCAGAAAGGAGAGTGTCTCACTCTTCTTCTAAATAGAGTGAGACACTATTATGTACTCTTGATACTTGTCATTGTCACTAAACTTTGTCCTTAACTTTGTCTCCAGGTGTCCCTGTTCCTGTATGTTTAGTCCTTGTACATAAAAATTGTCCGAAGCCCCAGTCATACTTGTCCTTAAGCGTTGTTCCTGTCCCTAAACTTTGTCCTTGACCCTGTCCCTAAGTGTTCTTGTGTCTGTATGTTTAGTCCTTGTACTTAAACATTGTCCTAAACCCGGTTCATACTTGTCCTCGAGCTTTGTCCCCGTCCCTTAGGTGTCCGACGTCTGTGTCCCTGTCCCTGTATGTTTTGTCCTTGACCTTAAAAATTGTCCTAACCGCGGTTCATACTTGTTCTAAGAACATATGTAGGAACAAGGACAAGCACACTATTTGGTCAACTACTCAGAAGCATTGACCAGTTTTTTTTCATTTTTTTATTTCCAGATCACTCCGACGGCGTCAGCGATTTTGATGCCCGAGGAGAAGTTGTCCGTGGAACTGACCCTGTCGCCCAAGTACGACCGCACCAAGACCAACACTCTGGTCGTGCTCAGAGCCGTCTATCTGCCGCCCGAGAACACCCAGACTGCCGACGAAATCTGGCACGCCAACCCAAAGGAATACTCCGACACCACTTTCAAGTGAATTTGGGAATTATAACGAATGAGACTGAAATTAGTTTAGTCAATACCTCCTAATATCTGCGACCAAGAGTACATAATATTGGGAAGAGTATGACACTGTTCACGTTAGACAGTTCGGCAGCGTGGTAGATGTGTTGCACATTAGCGGCTGAAAAAAGACCCAAATGGAAAGTGCCCAAATGGGTCTTGCAGTCCCAAAATGCCTAGCTTCTGCAGTATAGCCAAATGGGCACGTCAGTAAATTAGAACGTACCGTTCCCAAACCGCACCGTTTAACAAAGTCATCAACCTATCAAATTGTAGCATCCTTTTAGCTCTGCCCACAACACGAGCTTCTTTAAAGCATGAAGAACAGTTTTGCTTAGGCCCAGTTCCCACTAGGAAAAAATAAAGCAACTAAGCAAAAAAGTAAAAGCAAAATAAACACAAAATGTGGAACTGAAATAAGAATTAAAAACCCAATAAATTAACCAGTCGAGAAGTAAAGCTTATTTTGACTTTCTATCACATATTTCTGTAATCGAAACAGCCCGTTACGACTTTTCTTCTTATTTCTGCCTTGTGGGAACCGGACACTACGGCAGGTCTCAACTGTGGCCCATTTTGTATGATTTCAGGGTGGTGGTGAATACGGTAGCGGTGCCGCGGGCCAAGAAGGAGAATCTGACCACCATGTTTATGGCCAAACAGAACGAGGCCATCCCGGCCATGGTGACGGACGTGGGCTACAGCGAGCCGGACAAGGGCGCCCGAAAACGGAGTACGGAGTCCGCGGCCCCTCCTAATCCCTTCTCGGGGGAACTGTACCGCTGGCTCATGGCCCAGCCCCCCGAGGTCGTCTACCCCATTTCCTGCCTCATGCTCTTCGCTGGGATTATTGGGCTGCTGCTGGGCATGATTCTGGCACGATGACTCACCACTCGCCCCCCCCCCCTCCAAATCCAATTAAAGATTAAGAGAAGAATTGAAACTAAAATTTAAGTCCGGTTCATACACGTCCTTATCCCGCTAACTATCGTTTTTAACTATACCCGAAATGTCTTAATAAAAATTAGAGTTGTCGGATTAAAATTATAGTGATGTATGACTGAAGTGTTGTAGCTCGATCAGATAAATCTTAGCGAGAAGTCACGCACAGGGCCGGAAAGGGACCACGAAAAATTTATTAGTGAAATTATATTAAAAATGGTTTCAGGACTTTTTTAAAAAATATTTTGTTCGACAATTTCTGGCAAAGTTCCTCGCTTTCATGAAGGCTCGTACGCTTTTTCCAGTAAAACTAGTCGCACGCGGATTGACTGAGGTACTCCTTAGACTGGTTTTAGCGTTAGACTGGTTTTAGCGTTAGACTGCCTTTATGCATTCCACCCATATTGTCTAAGCCAACTAGCCGACTAGCCACCACATAAAAGATCATATTCTTCCCTAGTCTGCAATCTCGCTAGTTCTCTTTCCACTGAATATTCTACTCAACTATTCTACCTTTTCAATAGATGCCAAATTAATACGTTTTCCCAGTCGCTTTATTTGGGCATTATCATTTTCCCTGGCCACAAAATACATAGTCCCATTTCTGCGCCTCACGATGTCCCCTGACTGTCGCATCACTGGCGCGGAGAGCCAGCCCTCGTCCCCCACCAGAGTCCGGCGACGGTCGCCTCCTGAAAACAAAAAATATTCAACGGATTAGATTCACAATCGGGGGATTAAGCGGATTAAATTCGCAAACAGGGAGGACTAAGCGGATTAGATTTGCAAACAGGGGTGCTTAAGCGGATTAGATTAGCAAACAGGGGTGTAAGGCTTCACCGGAGTTTCCCCCCTTCATTCACTCACTTACCTTTTACTAACTTTCACTTGTGAACAACCACTCAATGTATTTCATCTCTGTTATGTGAAATTCTGCCCATGGTTTGGCTTGTTGCTGAGTCAGTCTGTAGTGTGCCTTCGTGAAGTGAAGTTTTGGTTTTTCCGGTGTCAGTGTTCGGCCGTGTATTTTCCATTACCCATTTTTATGCCGCAAATGGCCTTGTAACTTAATCCTGTTATTTTTCATTAAACTTCTTTATTTTCTGCGGACTCTATGCGTGGTTCTTTGGTAGTGCTTTTTCTAGGCTTAGTGTGTCAGGTAGCGCCTACTGCGCGTGCGTTCCGTTGTCCGTGCGCCTACTGCGCAAGCGCCTACTGCGCTTAACCCTCTAGGTAAGCCCTATACCCGACGGTGTCCGGCAACCCCGGCCCGTTCGGAAGACCCCGCCTCTATAACCTGGAAGCTCCGCCTGCCGAGCGCTAAGACGAAACGGGAAAGAAGACTCTTCCAAAAAGTCTACCCCGGCTTAGCTTTGAGCCATTCGTAAGCGCCCCTTAACTACGGCCTTACAGGGGGACTAAGTGGATTAGATTCGCAAACTGAGGGATTAAGAGGATGAGATTTGAATTTATTTGGTTAAACACTCCACTAACAGTGTATATATTATGCCGTGATTATTTCGTAAATTTGCCGGACAACTGGACATACGGCTGTAAGTATGAATCGAGCCTTAGCCGTATATCGGCTCAACTGCAAAATTAAAAAATAATCACTCCACAAACAATGCATAGTATTTGGTATGTCTTTTCTGTTTCTGCGGGCTGAACAGGCATACGGCTGCCAGTTGTATCAAGAGTACAAAATAGGGTCCTATTATGTACTCTTGGTTGGATGAATCGACCAAGAACCAACCAATAAACAGCCGTCCCTGTCCGTCCCCGGAAATGACCTTCCCAGAATTGTCCCGCAATTCCAAGATCGTGTCCGTCAACGGATCGCCTAGCGCCAGTGCCGATTCCCTCGATTGCGTCTCTGACCTGATCAAATAAACCAATCAAATCACAATTGTGCAACGGTACTTTTTTAGTAAGAAACTTTTTAAATACTTCCAAAGTTAGACCGTCAACAAGTCCCTCTGCTGAGTAAGAAATGGCTATCTTGTGACGTTGGAGTGTTAATATTCCACAGGAAATATTTAACGCGGTCATAACCGTTCGACACTCAGAGTTTTAACATTATCGCCGCTACAGATGGGGCGCTGAGTTATGGATGTATCTGTTTAACACTAAAAAATTAAACCGCACCGTTGTTACAGATCGGCTGCTGAGTTATGAGTGAAAATAAATCAGCAACTTTTTACTGTTTTACGACTAACTTGACAGACTCAAAATCTATTAAAAGAAATTTCAAAGCCAGAAAAAAGCAGCAAAAGTATACTCGCCTCGGAGTCGAACCAAAAGCATAGCGCGCCCTAAGGCCCAGTTCACACAGACTTACTTTTTACTTTTTCCTTTTTACTTTATACTTTTTACTTTTGACTTTATACTTTTACTTTTGCAAAAGTGTTCACACAGGCTTACTTTTTACGTAAGGAAGATTGCATTCAATTGGCTGGCTTTGGTGGACTTGTCTGTCACAATGCAAATCTAACCAATAATAATGAAGCTCAATAGGCGGAGCTTCTCTCAGAGCATTTTGATTGGCTAGATTGCAAAAGTAAAAAGTAAAAAGTAGAACGCGTTTCTACTTTTATACTTTTACTTTTGGCCAAAAGTAAAAAGTAAAAAGTAAAAAGTACGTTCTGTATGAACCGACATTTTTACTTTTGGCCCAAAAGTAAAAAGTAAAAAGTAAAAAGTACGTCTGTGTGAACCGGCCTTAAGCGAGAATAATTCCACTAGGCTACTAATCTGGTTTTTGACGTTGCAGAGAACGTTGAACCCCAAATGGGTAAAATCCAGCCCCAGATGAATAAAATCCAGCCCCAGCCCCAGATGGGTAAAATCCAGCGCAAGCTCCAACTACGTAATTTCCAGCCCCGGCCCCAGCCCACGCACAGCCCCAGCCCCGGCCCCCAGTTGGCGAAACACAGCACCGCGATCAAATAGCCAAACCTATATATTAGGGTGTTGGAAAAATCCATCGCCAGCCCCAGCCCAAGCCCCAGCCCCAAATGGGTAAAATCCAGCCCCAGCCCAGAGGGGGCCGGGGCTGGGGCTGTGCGTAGGCTGGGGCTGGGGCCAGAGCTGGAGCTGGAAATTACCTAGTTGGGCTGGGGCTGGATTTTACCCAGTTGGGGCTGGGGCTGGGGCTGGATTTTACCCAGACCCTAATTTAACGCACGAAAATCGACCCACCCGAAATTACATAGGAAGTTCAGAATCTGAATATACATAGTATATACGCGGCCCCTGAGGGAGCCGCGTAAAAAAGGGGTTATTTCGAAGCATTTGCCTCCGTTTGTTACGTGAGTAACTGGTGTTACCAAGAGTGCATAATAGGGAAGAAGCTAATCGACCAGAACGATGCTCCGGCTGAAATAGCGCTTTTACGCCTTCATTTCAGGGGTTCCCTATTATGTACTCTTGGTGTTACTTGAGTGTTTACTCAAGTCTTACTAAAATTTTGCAATTTGGTAAGTTAGCAAATAACAATGCACCAGCTTTTCGTCTGGTTTAAAGACACGGACAAGTACATATGAACTAGGTATAGTCCTACCAGTGGAAATCAGCTAGAACTGCGGCCCAACAAGACACCTCAGTGATGCCATAGAGGTTATAAAAGCGAACTGGATGCGACGAATTTCCGTGCAGGGCCTGATAGCGACTGACTGTAGATAGGAGGGGCGCGGGCAGAGGCTCCCCGCCAAAGGCTACGACTCGAAGCCTGCTTTCCTCCGGTTGTAAAAGTCGCCAAAAGAAGTCCAAGCCAAGGCTCATAACAAAACTGGGGGTGACCTGAAAATAATATGATGTGCAGAAAATATATGCAGTACTGTGCATTAAGGGTCTAGGACGCACCGTTTTTGAGTTATAATCGCTTCAAGTTGAAAGTTTGTAAAAGTTTGCACTATCGCGTTATATCTACTATCAAGAGTACATAATAGGGAAGAGTATGACACTCTTCCCTATCCTAGCTAATCGGCCCGGACGATGCTCCGGCCGAAATAGCGCTTTTACGCCTTGATTTCAGGGGGGGGGTACCCCCCCCTCGAATCATGACATGTCTTGATTTCAGGGGGGGGACCCCCCCCTCAAAACCGGGAAGTGTCTTGATTTCAGGGGGGGGTACCCCCCCCTCGTTTCAGCACACTGCCAGAGCAAGTTTGGTGGTGTCTTGATTTGAGGGGGGGGTACCCCCCCCTGGTTTCAGCACACTGCCAGCATGAAATCTGTGGTGAGCTGGTAACGTGCTGAAACGAGGGGGGGGTACCCCCCCCTGAAATCAAGACACCACCGTGGCAGTGTGCTGAAACCAGGGGGGGGTACCCCCCCCTCAAATCAAGACACCACCAAACTTGCTCTGGCAGTGTGCTGAAACGAGGGGGGGTACCCCCCCCCTGAAATCAAGACACTTCCGGGATTTGAGGGGGGGGTCCCCCCCCAGAAATCAAGACATGTCATGATTCGAGGGGGGGGGTACCCCCCCCCCCTGAAATCAAGGCGTAAAAGCGCTATTTCGGCCGGAGCATCGTCCGGGCCGATTAGCTAGGATAGGGAAGAGTGTCATACTCTTCCCTATTATGTACTCTTGCTACTATATATGTATTCATGCTGAAAACAGTTTTCAGACCCTTAAAAAAGAAAGTATTTGTAACTTTTTAGCTTTTAATTATAGCTTTTTAGCTTTTTATTATCTCGCAAGAAATGTGCTTGTCACAAACCAACAAAAAACTCAGTTTATTATTAGCGGAAAAATGTAGAACTTTCATCAGAGAATTATATAAATGTTAGCAAAACTGTTCCAATAAGATTTTTTCCGAAATTTTGCTTCAGGCGGCATTTTGAATGAAAAATGTATCGTACCTACGGTCCTTATACTTTTCTTCCATACTTGTAGAATAGTGACAGCCTTGTCGGTGCACAGAATTGTATTAATGATGGGCGAGTGAAGGGTGAGGTGGTGCGGCAGCAGGATGAGACAGGCGCCGCTGGATAGAGCCAGGAATATGTCCACTATACTGGGGTCAAAGGTCAACGGGGACACCAACAGCACGCCGTCGTCAGGGGTCATCGAGTACAGGCGCCTAAAACACAACACACACAGACACAGTATGGGGTCAAAGGGCAACGGGGACACCAACAGCACGCCGTCCTCAGGGGTCATCGACTACAGGCGCCTAAAACACAACACACACAGTATGGGGTCAAAGGTCAACGGGGACACCAACAGCATGCCGTCCTCAGAGAGGTCACCGAGTACAGGCGCCCAAAACACAATACACACAATCTGATTGGTCTGATTAGCGAGACTTCAACATGTAGGCCGAAAACGACGAGCGCATCTGCACAAACGGCAGTATAGTATGTTGCACACGAGGTGGATTTTCAAGGGGATTTGTCCACGGGGATCAATTCTTGGGGGAAGCCATTCACACGAAGCAGATTCATGAGGATATCCCCATGGGGATCCCCTTTAAAATCCACGTCGTTTGAAACAGGCTAAAGTATGAATCCACTTTAAGCATCTATTCAGTTTCAGTACCTGAAATCGCTGATATTTGGCAGAATGCATGAGTGGGGTACGCGGACTAGTTTTGGAGTACCCGTGGAGCCTGACGTGGTCATGATGTAGCAGAGAGGGTCGGGTGATGGAAGGGGCAGAGGGGGGGTTAGGGGTCGCTGGAATAGTTGGCACAAATGGTCTAGGGAAAACGGGGGAGCCAGGGTCTAAAATAAAGGACACGGCGGAAGACTTATGCCGTGTTATTCAGACGAAACTGGCTGATTTAGATCCAGATGGTCTGAATAAGCGCAGCCTTACGTCCGATTAATACTTAAGCTCGGCTCGTACTCGTCCATATACTTGTCCTTATCATTCTGAGCTTACGCGGTTTCAAGATTCTGTCTAGTTTTGCAAAAGAAAAAGCACTTGACCCTAGCTTTCTTAATTTAAATTCTTTCAAAATCTTACTAATTTAGCAGGGTACATAATATCCTGAAATTGCTTGGGGACAAAACGATAGGGTCAAAGATAAGGACGAGTATAACCGGACTTTAATGAAACAACGGTTTTTCATGATTAACAAGTTTATACGTCAGTTTCCCCTCAAAAAAAGTAATACGAGCACAAGCAAGAGTTTTACGTTTTGTAAGACGTCTTCCATAAAAGAAAAAAGATATAAACCTATACTCTAGACTGTCATCAACTGTCCTAAGAAAAAGATCTTGGTCATGCTCAGAATGTGTAGCACTCTCTCATTTTAAATTGCGTCACCAACCTTTGCAAAATCACATTCTGCACTGTCTGAAATAATGCCACAAAGGCTACAGCTTTCGGCAAGTGAGTTTAAGTACGAGGGAGTTTCTTGCGGATCCAAGTAAATGAAAGATCCTCCCCATTTCAGGACTCTAAATAAAAAACAATCAAGACAAACTTCTTGCTGCATTTCTTGTCGTGTCAAATGACTTATTATCCGCTTAAATCAGTATACCACAGTTTCGTAGGCCCTATTTCCCGTTTACAAGGTTTCCATAATTATGTTTGTATGTCATGGATCAAAATTTAAAATATGGGAAGCCCTTGTCCAAAGCTCGTCCCCACTTCGCTTTGCAACCTCCACTTCTTCTGTGGTCTCATCTTGTTCTTTAGGTATGTCTTGTTACTGATTCATATTCTCATAGAACTAACGCTATTGGAAACACAATACAGGGTGGAAAAAGTTCCCCTTTTGTCGACTTGTATTGCAACTAACTTTGCTCTCAGAAAAGTGACAAGCAAGATCGATCGTAACAAAATAAATCTGTGTTCCACTTTCCAGTCAGTCACTTTTTGTCATTCTTATGATGTATCTGTCGTACATCGACGAAAGCAGAACTGTACCTGCTCAACACCATAAATAGAGAGTATGGGGCAGCCCCAAAAATCTGGGGCCCGAGGGGAGAGTCCCGAAAATCTACGCAAAAGTGAGTAAAAATGGGATTTTTTTGCAAAAATTTAGCAAAAGTAAGTAAATTTTTGGCCAATCAGGGCGAAGTTCACCAAAATTTTGCCGGAAAGTCCCCTTAAAATTTTGACTCCCCTACATGTACGCTCAATACAATATAATATACCCCAAAATGCAGGCAATGAGATGAGCCCCAGTCTCCAAGTGCAGTCCCACCGTCCCGCTGTCCGGAAGGTGCAGACGCAGTTGTCCCGCGATGCTCCCTGCCCACTGGATCAGCTCAGAGTAGCAGTAGGTGCGGGCAGGGCCGGTCAGGGAGTCGTAGACCAAGAGGGCCGGCCTTGACCCCCAATCACTCACAAGTTCGTCAAGTTTCATGGACCTAGAGTTTAGTGGGTGGCCTAAAGCAATCATAAAACGACCGCTCGTAAGTGCTATGTACCCTTCGCACCGAAGACTGTTAGTGACCGAAGACCGAGGGACTATGCGCATAGGTATACAATAGATTGAGTGATGAACTTGTTGCTACAAAAGAATACGATACGATGAGTCGCTTTTGTAAAATGATCCACGAGAAGTCCCAGAGTTAGAGCTAAACTAAAAGACGCCAAGTTAATTCAATGGCACTTAATGGCTAATGTGTCCATTACAGCCTAATTCACAATTGCATTCAAATTTACCTAGAATAAAAAAAGCAAAAGCATTTACATAATTGAAATAGCGAAACACGCTTTCCCCAGTAAACGTCTCACATTAAATTTTGCCGTGTTCGTTGCGGTTTAGATCTAAATTAGTTTGTGTAAGCACAGAATACAGTCAAAGTTGCGTTCTACCACTCTCGTAGCACGATACAGTACAAATCAAAATCACGTGGGTATGAAGCCAGCATCAGCCTCGTTTGATGCCACTTTGGCTTCATGACGCTGATGCTGACTCTGGCTTCACTACTTAAAGTGCTACTTTGAGCAGACTATGCCGGAGTCAGCATCAGCTTCATGAAACCAAAGTAGCATCAAACGAAGCTGATGCTGGCTTCATTCATACCCACTTGATTATGATTTGTACTGTAGCTGCAAAGCTGAATTTTCAGTTGAATAGTGCATTTTCAGCCGACTACTTCTGTTTTCTAATGTTATTAAAATTCAATTAGTTCAATCCGCTAAATCTTAATTTTTGATAACACCAATATGTTTGCTTTTCAGGGTACTATCAAGCGCCTGCTAATATGTGGCGACGACTCCAAAAAATTAAAAAATTAGTCTGAAATGCAACGTATAAACAACTAAGACCACATCATTTTGCCACAATTTTATTCAGCAATTAATTCACAACTGAATTCATTTGCACAGTCTGCACTTACCAAAAAACCGACAACTTTTATTTATTCAGCAAAACGACATTCCAATCCATAAAAGTTTGCAATGACACTAATATAAAAATGTGGAGCATCACCAATTTTTACTTATTAACAATTAATTTAGGGTCAATTCCTACGCGGATTAAATCGGACTAGACTTAGTCCGACGTTCAGGAGTGATTGGATATCAAACTGAAACGAATTAAAATTATTTTAGTCCGAATCTCCTTCTGAACCGTCGAAGAATTAAAATGCTTAATTGCATAGTAAAGTCCGCATAGTCCGGAAGTATAGAAACATTTTTAAAAAAATATCACCAAACTTTAAATTACTTTAAATAAAATATAGTCAAAAATGAATATCCTACAATCTGGGTCCTCCAATATCGCAGAATTCAGACAAAACCAATACCAAATATCACTATTAACATTAGAACTAACAAATTACCATTTTTTACAGAATCGACAGTGCACACACCGATTGAACTGGAAAAAACAACTCGGCTTATGTTATGTTCTTCAGCCAGAGAAGGGGAGTTGACATATGACATTATGACCTTTGCCCAAATTGGCATTTTCAACGTATTTGAAAATCCCGATTTACCGATTTACCAAGTCCGGAGGGCGGTGGGTTGAAATTCTAGGAAATCAAGAGTGAAAATTATTTTTTTTCAAAAATTTTGCTATTTCATCGATCAGATAAATTTTCAACTCCACTACAAAACTCGTCCTGGTCACTTGGTTCAGTGACCCGTTATGTTACTAATTGCACCGGCATAAGTGGAAACATTTTTTATATCAAATCGATTTCCTAATTACAACCAAACCGTACGCAAAACAATTCAACGCTAAATTATTTTGTAACTCGATTCAGTGTTACAGTAAAGTGTTATACTGCAAGCAGCAGCGTGCAGTCTACTTATACTCTACTCCAATCGATTTACAAGTCACTTATAGCACTGGTGGTTGTGCTGAAAGTAATTGATACGCATGTGTGAAACCCTCGTGCAGGTGCACTCGGAGTTTCACAGAAACATGCGTATAAATCACGCCAACCAGTGCCACAACCCATACTTAAACCGGCAGTCAGAATCATGAACCTACTGGGCTGACAGAAAAAAAAGTTGGTCAACTGTGGACCTAGGTTAAATGAAAAACCTAAATTACTGACAGCACAAAGCTACTTAGAAAGAAGAATCACATTTAGCACTTTTGTAAAACAGACGATATCACAGTTCAACCAACCAATGTTATTATTACAAAGGCTTCCCTTTACAAGCCGGATTAAGAGTCGATTCATACTTGCAGCCGTATGTCTGTTCAGCAGGCAAAATTACGAAAAAATATGACAGCATACATAAAATTTATGAGACTTTATATTTATTTATGAGAATTTATCTATGGGATTTGTTTGATGCTGACTAAACATTTTGCCGCACTAAATAGAATCTTAGTGTAATTTCCAGATTTAGAGGTCAAATAAACAACCTATAACATAATCAAAAGCACAATATGCATAATCATAATCAAAAATACAAACAGTCATTACTAAAACATGATACGCCAAAACTGTAAGCAAAATATCTATAGACTACAATGACGTTCAAATTTACAGCTCTAGCAAAAAGCTCCTACCAGAAACACGTATGATCACTGAGACCATTCAAAGGGAGGGGCCGACGGTAATTCCACGTTTGACATTTAAATATATAACGTTTGATTCCCACTGCAGGTTTGTTTAACGATTGGTTAAGACTGCAGGTTTAAAAATTATAGCTTCATTCACATTGGAGGTTAAAAAATAGTTGCAGATTTCAAGCAGTCGGTTATGCCAAAATAGCAAGCAAACTGCAGTATCCAGATTCTAATTTTAACGACGAACCCATTAAAAACTTTTTAATTATTAAAAGGGTCCTCAAACCTTAATTCTTAAGCTTACGAAGGGCTTGACAAAGAGCTACATAGTTCGGCCCGACCCCGCACGAAACTACAAACCCCAAATATTCACAATTACACAAAAAAATAAAATCTCAAAATATCAAATGTAACAACTTTTAAGAAATACTAAATATAATTTTTCAGAAAATATAATTTTACTACAATATCACAGGCCTCACAAGCAATCGAGAAAAGTGCTAAAATTTTTACCAACGATTTTCAAACCGGAGTTTTTCAAAATTCAAATTTGTCTTAAAGATTAAAAATAGAATTTAGTTGAAATTTAAAAAATTAATTTAAAACCCATTTAATCATTTATGCTGCCGACCATGACAATTAACACTGAGCACAAAAACAGGCCAAAAAACATATAACTACAACAACAGAGACAAGGAAAGGAACTATCGGCTGAGGCACCAAACGCACATTCAAAGCAGTGGCCGGGCTGGGACCGGATTAAACGTACTAATCAGATCAAATGAGTTTAATCTTTCAGCCCACAGCCATTATCTAAAGACGTAGAATGTTTAGCAGTAACAAGAGTACAGATTAGTGTCTCACAATATATTATGTAGAAAAGTGAGACACTCACTTACAGAAGAGTCTCACTCTTATATAAAAGTGAGACGCTATTATGTATACTCTTGGCAGTCAGCATTAACGAGCTACAGTACATCCAACTTAGTCGAATAGTCATCATAATCTGTATTTTGAAGGAATAGCATGTAAAGCATGAATGTCATCTCGAATAGTCGGAAGTCGGACTAAAATATTTTAATCGAGTAAAAAAATTGCGAGTGGTATATACTTGAAGCATGCAGAGTCAACTGATCTTGCAAAAATAAACCTAGGGCTGTTGACTGCACAAATTACAAGTATATACCATAATTGCAGCTATTGTAAGTGCAAAATAAGGTGATGATCTGTAATGAATTCATTTTATAAATTCATTACGAATCACCTGATTCCTAGCTTACAATTGCCACAAATATAAGATTTGTGATTTGCAAAAAAATCTTGGCATAGTGGCACCCTGAATGTACTTAAGGGGGGGGGGATGAGCCACATCGTATGCAATTATCAACAAAAAAATGACCAAAATAAAAAAGAGCACAAAAAACCGCGAAAATACAGCCCAGCCACCTCGCAAAAAATGACATGAATAAAACTGCTAATATTTTTAAAGTCGATTTATACTTACAGAAGTCCTTTATGTTCGTTCAGCCGGAATAATTTTGGCAACAATCACGCTCACGAAAATTTTGAGGTGGGGCGGAAAAAAATATGAAACTTTTTTGGGTCTTGGTTGAATTTATTAAACTGGAAACATATCAAGAAATGTTTATGCCTAAAACCTAGGAAACCCTGCGTACGCGTTAACTCGATGTAAATTTCGAATAATATTTCGAATGGGGGCTCCCTTTTTTCGCTGTACGGACATACGACCGTAAGCATGAATCGACCCTAGTGCTGATACTATAAAATATTTGCCGGATTTTATTTCATTAGCAAAGCTTTAGGGACTTTGAATTAGATTACTGACTTTAATTTAAAAATGCTTTTCCAATGATTCAAAGTTATAATCGAATCTTGTCATAAATTAGAATAATTAATAGGATAATCTAGCTCAACATAAAATAGTCTAAAACGTTTATAAACATTAATTTGATAAACCAACTATTATTTTTTTATTACTTGCGTGCAAAATTTCACCGAGCTGTGACTGAAGTTTCTAAGTTGATCTAGTTAATCTAACCCAGTTAATCGGATTTATGAAACGGCCACTATAATTGAAGTATGTTAATGCAGAGGTTAATCTGAAAAAGTCAACCATAAAATCCACAAGCACATTTTGGCAACAATCAAAAAAATATAACATTTACCAGTATTCAAATTAGGTGATTGCTGAAAAAGCAGAAAAAATAAACAGCAACAAAAGGTCATCCAATAAAAACATTGCATATTCCCAAGTGCATTCAACAGACAAAATTGCAAACATTGGAGGGGGGGGTAGGGGGTAAAGGGTGACCAAATGTACTGCAACCAAAACAGCAGTATATAATTCTCTGTTCAGGAGCATTTTTCTTCACGATGATCATTTTCAACGACGAACATTTTGCTTCAATAAATCGAGCCAGTATAGAGACACTGCAATGAATTCAGTCAGTATATTTTGTGAAAATCTTTGTGTCTTCAAAATGTCTTCCTCATACACCAAAATTGATTCAAATCAACTTTTAGGTGTGCACTGCAGTCAATTAGTTGTGCTTTAACAGACATCACTATCAACAATAATGAACCAATTTTAAAATGGCGCACAAAAAAGGTGTATAAGATGTCCTTTTAGATTTATATACTTTAGCAAAGTTTTGACGGGCATTTTTAACAACCGTGGAAAAGTCAAAAATATCAAACCGTCAAAAAACCAAAAAAAAATAATTCAAAGAGGTCAAATTAACGCAAATTACTTGCTCCTTGCTCCTACCAAGAGTACCTACATAATATGTAGGACAGAGTACATAAGATATCCAATTATGTACTTTTGCTCCTACTTAGACCGGGGAAAGGGCGGTTGTCCGTCATTCTCGGAGGACCCACGCATACGTGCGTATATATTCAACTCTGATCCCCGGCATAAATACAATAGGCACAAAAATCGAGTTCAAAATCCGAGACATAAAGTGAATAGCAAAAGTTGGCCACACGAAAAAACCGGGGGGGGGAGGGGGTGGGGGCAAAAAGGCAATACGAAAAAAAGAGTCAACGTACAACAAAAACAAAAACAAATAAACAAACAATAATCACAGAATAAAACATCACAAAATGGCAACAAAAATAACTTTACAACAATCAACCGGGACAAGGGGGGGGCTGGATTATCCATTAAACTGGACAGCCGCGGCGGGAAAGGGTGGGCTAGGCTTCATTCAAGTCAACCCGCCTGACTGCGTGCTCACCTAAAATAATTTATAATAATTAATTAACTAATTAAGCAATAATTAAATTAATTAAGTCTAAGCAAAAAAGCCTGAACTCTGAGACAAAACAGATGGGCTGAATTCAAGTGCGTTCTTATTGTCCAGCTAATTTCGGACAGAATTCAGTTGGCTACACCACAACGTTTACCAATAAATAGTACCTTATGTTTTCTCAAAAAATAATACTGTTACAAGGCAACAAGTTACTATTCGTTGGCAGGAGAAAAGTTACTCCGAGAAAATTCTAAAATTAGCGTTACGTAAAAACATCTACACACAGGTTCCTACATGATCACGGAGTCTCAGTCCGGGATCACTCTTTCAACGGGATACTTTTCGAAAGTTTATGGGGGTTTATTTCGACGTTTAGGAGACTTGAACTCCCATTTTCACTTTTTCATAAAAATTTGCAATTTTCTGCAAAATCTGATGTTTTTGCAATTTTTCAGCAGCAATCAGAGGCAGTTTCAGGGCACCTTTTTTCTCAGCAGCAAAGAGGGGGGCTTGTCTCAATAGGTCAAGTCTGGGGGTCTGGGGGGGTGTTTGCCCCTAACTCTCAAGCCGCTAAAAGGGGGTTTGGCCCCGCCCCCCCCCCCCCAGGCCAAGACCCGCCATCCCATCTACACCTGTTTAGCTCACCCGCCAGTGCACGACATGACACCAAAAGACTGTACAACAGAATGAATGAATGAACGAATGAATGAATGAATGGATGAATGAACGGGGGGGACTAGGCAGGGGGCGTGGTCATTTGGCCAGGTGGTGCTGCTGCTGCTGATAGTGCTGGGCCTGGACGGCGGCGGCGGCGGCAGCCAGGTTGACGTAGTTGGAGGGATAGACGGAGACGGGGACCTGCCCGCCCTCGGCCTCGCCCAAGCCCCCGCTCTGCTGAAACACAAACACACTCTTAGGGCCGATTCCTTTACCGGATTAAACGGACTGGACTTATTTTAGTCCGAAGTTTTGGAATGGCAAATCGGGTTAAACGGACTAAACGAGTTAAAATAAGTTAGCGGCTTAATTTTAGTCTGACCCCATTCCAAAACTACCACTGGACTAAACGGATTTAACATGCACGCTTAACATAAGTGTGCATAGTTAAGTCCGTTTAGTCCGATTAAAAAGCAGCGCGCTAAAAGTTAAGTCCGTTCAATCCGGAGGTTTTGGAATGGTATTTTTCAGCATAGTTTTTAAACCGTTTTAGTCCGATTATACATAACCCTTTAATCCGGTAAAGGAATAGGCCCTCAGTGTCATACTTACAGCTGTATGTCTGTTCAGCCGGCAAAATTACAAAATAATCACTGTATTTTAGTTAGTATTCTGCCATTATTACTAAAGTCTGACACAAAATAGTTGGCAACTTGTGTACTAATTTTTATGGCATAACTTCTGCCTCTGTGACTACTTGCTGTACTCTTGATAGTCAAAATCTAATATAAATCTAATCTCTTGATAATCACATGCTTCGTTTTCTCAAGTGGTGCTACTATGTATTTTTTGTCAGACTATAGCAAACATTTGATAAGAAGCTGAAGTCTGACCAAAAAAATGCTGGACCCTGAGACAAAAGGAAACACCCGACTGCATTACGAAAAGAACGAATCGCAAGCATCAAGAGTACAGCGAGTAGTCACAAAAATCACGCCACCTGTTTTGTCTCAGGGAGTCAGGGTTCACAAATTTCTGGTCAGACTTCAGTATAATCGTTGCAAATCCTAAAGCCAACCACGTTAAACAATAATACACGTTAAGAAATATTAAAAATTCTGTCTTACAAGAAAACAGCAAGTTACAGTACAAACATGCAAATAAAAAAATCTTGACAAAAACGCAGTTTTGTCCCTAGGCGACTCTAACAAAACTGCTTGGCCAAATGTGATAATTTTTGCGTGAAGTGAGCAATTTATTCGAAAGTCAAGATTAGACAATATATATTCAAAAAATTGCCGAAACACTCCTTCCAATTCCTCTCAACAGCGGGTTTCCACTTAGACCTTATCTGTCCCTGTGTCCTCAAAGCCGACAATGAACTGAGTTTCTGAGTTTTCATACCAGAATTTAAGAGTATCCCTGGCTTTTATAAAACTCTAATAACTGTAATATTAGGTTCTGAATTCAATTCCTTATGTTAATCTCACAAGATTAATTGTAAATCTCATCCCCTAATTTAAATCAAAACCTAATCCCCTAAATCCATTATACGCTAATCCATCCTAGACACAACACCAACAGCATGACTCAACACACCACTCAAACTTGACAAGGAACAATACCGCCGGAGGGAAGGGAGTCAGATCAGAGTCTGAAGGTCTGCAAAACAGACAGCATGCAAATATTGCAGTTCCTGTCACCGCCCCAGCTGGCACAACAGAGGGGTGACTTGTTTGGGAGTAGGTGGGGGTTGTGTGGTCAACCGAACCTGAGTTTATATAGTGCTCCCACTGGTGATCTGTTAGAAGAAAACCCTCTAAACAAAAGTTTTTCATCCGAAATAATACGGCGCCTCTGGTTCCTATTCTCCCACCAATCCAGTTTTCTCTTATCCACGTATCGGATCATATAATTCAACCATAAGCGTCATATCTAGCCAATTCCGCCAGCATAAAACTAGTCTGATTCAGACAGGGTAGAACTAAGACTAACCTGATAAGCATAAGGATAGAATGCAGCGGCGGCGGCGGCAGCGGGATACAGATAAGACACGGCGGTGGGAGAAGGCTGGTGAGCTGCGGCGAGGTGGTGGGCCGACGGGGTGCCCAGGCTCAGGCAGTCGCCACCAGACACCAGCTGAAACACACACACACGCAATGATACACACGCAAACACACATACACACACAATGTAAACACGCACACATACAATGCATCAAGAGCACATGAACGGTCACTGAGCCAAAGAAAGCAAAACTATCAAGAGTACTTGATAAACCAATTTAGAATCGATGTAGTGTAAATTTTGAACGAAAAAACCACAGAAAGAATTAAAAGCGTTTGAAATCAAACCAAGACCGATCGCGCAAATGTCAAGAATGTTAACCACTACACGACATTTCCCAAGCCTAGTAGGCCCTATTTCTAACTAATCGGTCACAATCGGTGATACTTTTCCAAACACAAAGTAAATAAAAAAAACGGCAACACCTAGCTGGCAATACTCATCCCCACTATGTATGTATATCCTACACTAACAGCATTGGCGTGCGCAGTCTGCGAGTTGGCGGCCACGGCGGCGGCGGCGGCAGCGGCCAGAGCGTGTGAGTTGGCCTGGGGGAATTGAGCGTGGGCGGGGTGGGTGTGCAGGAGGTAGGGCGTGGGGGGGAAGTAGATGGGGGTGCCCCCCGCCGTGCCCACGCCCAGGCCCCCCACGGAGCCCCCGCGCATAGACTCCACTGGCGACAACAGAGGAGACTGCAGACCTCTGAAACAACGCCATTACATTTATAAAGAATACATAATTAATTGGATCTAAACTATCCTAGGCAAAATGATAAATACATTAATTCGGTTTTGAGTATACCAGTGAATATATCAATTTATGTTTGTTAATAATAATATGCTTATTAAGCAAAATTGGTTCGAATTTTAATACTTTTCAATTTTTTTACCAACTTCATTAAAACAGCACAGTAACTGACCCAGTTAAAGACTTTTCAGACGTAACTTTTTAGGAGCACCGGTGCCGCAGTGGGTTAGCGTGTGGTTTGTATGTAAAATTGTTACATCCAGCCAGAGGTCCCCCACTTCGATTCTAGGACGGTGTAATTTTTTCAATTTTTTGTTTTTATTTATTCATAGTGTCAGAATTATTCGTTTATATGTGCGATCAATGCTAATCACAGTTGCAAACATACTTATTTTTTTCGTCAAATTAAAAACGTTGTCGATAAATACTAAGTGAAATCACCTCACGTATTCGGACGAATTAGACGCACTAGACTTGTATTTATTATATATATATATATATAATAATATATATAATAAAATATATATATATATATATATATATATATATATATATATATATATATATATATATATATATATATATATATATATATATATATATATATATATATATATATATATAATAATATATAATTCACATGCTCAAAACCTCACAATGAAAAGGACTTTTGCTTTTCACGCGGAGAAAACGGAAAATTATATTATATAAATATTCACAGCTGTATAGTATGTCAGTTCAGCCGGAAAAATTACGAAAAAATCACGCCACCAATAGTTAAGGCCAGCACGTGCTGTCTGGAAATCGGCCCTAAGAGTCGATTCATACTTACAACCGTATGTCCGTTCAACCGGCGAAATTACGAAATAGTCACGCAACAGTCTGATTATACACTATTAGTGGCGTGCCGCGTCACTATTTCGTCATTTTTCCAACTGAACGGACAATCGGTTGGAAGTATCTCTAGTCTCAGATTGAATAAAAAACAGAAAACTGACCCGTTAACCAGCGATCCAGCGCGGCTACCGTCCAAAGATGCTAAATTGTAAGCCTGCAAACAAACAAACAATGATAAACATACAGAGCCGTTATTTTCAAATTATTAACAGATAGCAAGCAGTGACGAGCCTTGAAGTTACTTTATACCCAAAATTGTAAACCATATGGGTGGATTTCACAAAGGTGGTTTTAATAAACTATGGTTTTATGATTTGCACATAATTTCAATACGGAATATCGCGTGATTCGTTATGAATTTCGTAGATTTTCGTAAACCATGGTTTTAGCGCAGTTGAAATTTGAAACCTGCAGCACAGCAGGTCTCTGTTTTGCTGAAACTTCAGCTGAGCTAAAACCATGGTTTAAGAAAATCTACGAAATTCGTAACAAAATAAGGCGATATTTCGTAATGAACTTATGTGCAAATCATAAAAAACGTACGTAAAACCATGATTTAGTAAAACCGCCTTTGTGAAATCAACCCCGAGGTCGTGAATACTAATATAATCCGGCGAGGTTAAAATAAAAGAAGCACAGAATGACAGGGGGGGTCTTACGTCATCAGAGCAAATGGATAGGTTAACCATGGGAGAGTCGTGGAGAGACTTTTTGGGCTTCTTGCCACTGTCTGCGAACTTGACTAGCAAGGGCTGGCTGCATCCTGAAATTCATTAAAATTCACCAATTCAGCATTAAAATCAATAAAAATCAATTAATCAATCGATAAAAATAAAACAATAAGACAATACGACAAAAATGAGAATTATAGACTCAAGGAAATTACTTAAGAAAGAGATCCTTCGTCGCGAGTTTTTTAGCAAAATTTCAGCGATTCTTTCACTTTTAAATATTGTGTGTAAATTTTTCACATTTTCCAATTTTAAATTTGATTCGTGAACCACCGTTTCAACACAATCAGATATTAGGTTGGGGGGGGGGGTGAAATTTGGGAGGGGGGTAATCCCTCACGCCCGTAGACGGTCATGCTATCACACCAAACCTGTTCGAGTAATGTTTCATTTTCCCCTTACCTTGTATAGCTTTTCCATTAAACTTATTGATGATAACTTGACATTTTTCCTTGCTCTCCATCCTGGAAATGCAAAACAGTACTCTATCATTTTAAATCCTTCATTTTAGATTACTGTGACATAACAACAGCTTAATCGGAAAAAAATAATGACAGTAAGTAAAATAAAAGTTAGTTAACTAATTCAAGCAGCTTTTAGCACAAAATTCTAAACTGATCCCGAACAAAAGGTTTATTCACGCTTAATATTAGCGCATTCATAGTCTGACTAAAATCCAGCATACTAAAAGTTGAGTCCGTTTGATCTAGAAATTTTCGAATGACACTTTTAAGCATCACTTTTTCACCGTTTAGTCGGGCTAAATTCATCTCGTTTAGTCCGGTAAAGAAATGGGCCCCAAGAGTACACAAAATACCATTCCCTACAATTATGTTCTTTTGGCCTGACCTGGCGAATCCGACGCATCTACTCTCGCCGTTGGGGTTCCTGAGGACCCGGGTGGAGATGACGGAGCCGTGCGGAGCCAACAGGCCCTCCAGGTTTTGCTCGCTCCAGGTCCCGGGCAGATTGGCGATGTACAAATTGGTCGGGTCTTGCTCCTGCTGCTGAAACACAAAACAGTGGAAGAAATGTTCCAAGGGATTGTCCTTGTCTCCTTGTAGTTACTCACTAAATAACACGGTAGTGTCTCAAATTGTAGTGGCGCGCAGTTTCTTTGTAAACCCGTGTCATACTTGTCCTTATGGATTGGGTACCGATTCGCAAACTTTTCAACTCATTATTAAATGGTAGCGGTTCGCAACCGGGCTCCTGACAAAACCTAGACCTTAAATTAAAAATTTGTGAACTGGGACGGCTTGCGAACAAGTTATAAGCCTCCTTATACTTGTCTCTATTGTTTTGTCCTAGAACTACAAAAAACTACATACTACAATTTTTGCATGACAAGGTCATACCCAGCTTGAATACAAAAAATTGGCTAAAACAATTCGGCCAATGCTTCACACCAGCTGTCCGAAAATTCTACTTGACCGTGTCCCCGATGTCCTTAAGGACATCTATGGACCGAACTTTGAGCGACAATCTTTGTTCCGGAATCCCCAAATTTGACTGCAGATTAAAGTGTGACAAAAAATAGTTGCACCACTTGAGAAAGTGAAATATGTGATTTCGTTCCGAAAAGAATTATAGATGTGGACTATTAAGAGGACAGCAAGTATATACTCGCAGAAGTCATGTCACTAAAATTCGTAAGTGGCGCATCTATTTTTTGTCAGACTTTATATTGGGCTACGGTCTGCATGCAGACTAACCTTGGCCATTTGGGCCTGCATTCCTTTGGTCTTGAGGGCCTGCACGGCGCGCTCTGCCACTTCTTTGCTCTCGAAGTCCACAAACCCATAGCCTGAAACAGCACACACCACGTATATAAACTGGCAATTCAAACTGGTTGCCGATCAGATTAAACCAGTTGCCGATCGTAACAAACGGGTTGCCAATCGTAAAAAACCGGTTGCCGATCGTAAAAAAAAACCGGTTGCCAATCGTAACAAACCGGTTGCCGATCGTAAAAAAACCCGGTTGCCAATCGTAACAAACCGGCTGTCGATCCTACCAAACACGTTGCCGATCGTAACAAACAAATACCCAAACGTAACAAACACGTTGCCGATCGTAAAAAACAGGTTGCCAATGGTAAAAAACAGGTTGCAGATCCTAACAAACCGGTTGCCGATTGTCATTATCATTACACCTCCACCTCCACCAGCAATATTGTTACAATTAATATGAGACTTCCAACATGGTGCAACTGGGCCCAAGTGTTTCTAATTTATTGGGTTGCCGACTTCCAGCGAAGCAGGGGTGCAACCCATTGTATGTTTATGTGATGAGCCTTGCACGAAAGATAGCCACATGGTTTGTTGTCACAGGAAAACAACACTGACCCTTGCATTTGGTGGTTGTTTTGTCTAGGATAGCTTTTGTGCTGACGATATTGCCGTAGGGTCTGCAGAGCTCTTCCAAATCTTGATCAGTGGTGGAGGCGGGCAGACCCCGGATATATAGATTCGTCTCGCTCAATTTCTCCGGGCCAGTGCTCTCCCCGCGCTCTGAGGCCGTCGCACTGCAAAGCCCGCGCCCATTCTAAACAAATACAAAAAATAAATAAACAAAAAATACAAACACATAAAAAATAAACTAAATAAGTGACTTCATTCAGATCAGACCGAGTTTCAGCCATCAAAGAGTACGAAAGTCTGACCAAAAGAGGCTGAAGCCGAACAGAAAACAGGTGGCGTTGTTGTAGCGTGCCTGTACTCTTGATGCTGGCCATTCGTTCTTTTTTGTCATAAAACAGCGTCTTTCGTCATTTAAGTCTCTGGATCTAGCATTTATCGGTCAGACTTCAGTAGCTGCTAAAATGACGCCACCTGTTTTCTCTCAGTAATTTGGAACAGACTTTGGGTCTGTGAACCCGTATCTCACTTTACAAAACGTTCATTTTGAAAATAACTTTGTACACTACAAACAAACTACAAACTAAAGCACTATGAAAGCAAAATATTTATTTTTTTACTGACTGACTGATTAGATCAGCATTGAGTTCTTGTTTCAGCCCCTCAATCTCAAATCCTAGCTCATACTGCTTAATTGCTTATTTTCACCCAGTAGGAACCGGTCTAACGAAAACCTACACACATCGACCGAAATCCAGGTGTTGTATTATACAATATACGACGAAACGAAATCATTACAAATTTCCTGATTTGCCATTTACAATTGTTACAATATAGCTGGACTTTTATTGGGGTTCTATTCTTACCCGACTTTTAAATTAAAGTCATGGTTTAAAAATTAATAACTATGATAATGAATTTCAGGTCATCAGGGTTGGCAGTCTCGGTCTCGGTCTCGGTCTCGGTCTCGGTCTCGTAAAAAACCCGAGACTAGGCTGGTCTCGGTCTCGGTCTCGGTCTCGGTAGGAAAACCGAGACCTGCCATAGGGTGGTCTCGGTATTTCAGATGAGACTTAAAAGTTTTCAAAACTTACTAAAGTTACGAAGATTTTTTTGATAATGTTGAGTTTCTCGCAACTTCACAAGTCATACACTCATACCTCATAACCTAAGGGTCATTTTTTTGTAATTTAATTACAAATTTTTCATAATTCAAAGTATCTAAAAAAATTTTGAAATTGAAACTTGAAAAAAGGTCCCCCAAGGGCTGGTCTCGGTCTCGTAGGTCTCGTTTGGGTGGTCTCGGTAGCCTGGTCTCGGTCTCGGTCTCGGTCTCGGTCTCGGTTGCAAACCCGAGACTTGCCAACCCTGCAGGTCATGCTGTTCTACCATCAGCAATTTACGTATCTACGTATCCATATTCTTATAGCTGTAACCTATCACCACCACAAATGCATGTGATCAAATCAGCAACTGGGGGTGCGCGACCCCCGGCGGGATACTTTTCTAAAATATCGGAACCATCATTTCCGAACAGTGTCGGATTTGTTATAAAGGCCCTGCGGGAATGAACAAGCTTCGAGAGCTGCTTCATTCCCGCACGGCCGTAATACCATATCAGTCGAATATATTCCCGCAGGGCCATAATACCATATTACCATATTTACCAAAGTGCCGGATATAGGACTTGGGCCGAATTTTTTTATGCGATATTCGGCAAATTTTCTCGTTTTTTCCAATTTTTGGAGACCATACGTGGGCAGCTAGTGAATTCTGGGGGAGGGGTGCGGAGCAACTTTCCTGATTTGGTTCGTGAGCCACCAATTTCGCTTCGTGAGCCACTATTTTTTGCTTCGTGAGTTACCTTCAAAACATTCTGGGGGGGGGGTGCTGGGGGGGGGGGGTGAGGATGCCTTCTGGGGGGGGTGATTGCACCCGCCCCCCCCCCCCCCCCAAACCCCCCCACGCCCATGGAGACTAATTCGGCCGCCTGCAGTTTGAGAAGTGGTGGATAAATGGTCTACAAAGGGGTGGATAAGCATTCACGATGAATTCCGATTCACGTGAGCTTTGATCGAATACTAATTTTTTAGTATAACCTTGTGTCATTAAAATCCAAGTAAAATTTGCTCGCTAACAAAATTCTTAATAACAACTTTTTCATGCGAAATTTACAATTAGGGTGATTATAAATGTCTGGTATCCAAAGTTTTTCCTTCTTCAATATTAGTCCAACATCTAGGCGACTGTTTCGCCAGAATTTTGAGCACAATACGCGTCGTTTTTTGTCCAACTATGAATTTCAATTTTCGCGCCGTTTTTGAAATATACAAAAAACATTCCAAAAATTGTCAACAACATTATCTGGCTTCTTGTTCTACCACAATACTTTTGCCAATCAAAATCTCAGCTACAATAGTAGCCTGAAAATTCGAAACTGTTTTTTAGCAAACCCAAAGTTCGCTATAAAGTGTGCAAAGTTTTGGGATGACAAAAAACTTGTTCCACAAAAATACAACCATTGAAGCAAAACCCTGTTCCCGCCGTGTTAAAAAGTAAACCCATAGTCTAACGCCTGAATTGGAGCAACCATAAAAAAACCAAAGCCAACCTGGGGGCCTACAAAAACTACCTCTATAACCTTTTGCCAGCTATATACAGTATTTCATAATACCACGAAACTGGGGGGTATAATGTTCTATAAGCGGATTAAACGGATTAGATTAAAATTAGGTTTTCCAATGAAACTGGTGAGGAAATTGTCTGTGAAGCCACACAAAAAAATTAATAACCCCCTTTTGTAGATCTAACGTCTGTAAATTTATCTAAACTTCAAATAAGTTATTAAACAAACTAATTTTAATCTAAACCATTCAATTCATTATAAGAATCGAGCATAAGCCTCTTTCTCAGAAATTAAAAAATATCAAAATTCCAACTAGAAAAAATTAAGCCCCCCTCACTCACTTCCCCAGACACAAAACCTGAATCCCGAACCGCCTCCCCCCTGAAGTACTAAACGGACTGTGTCAGACTTACTGTATGTAATGAATGTATTTGCGGAACTAATTGTATATATATTCTCTTGCTTATGACACTAAATAGTTTAAAACTACTGGATACAATTAAAAATGAAAAACACAAAAAGAAACCATCACTTTGATACAAAAATTTGTAAATTATATTTTTTATTAGAACCACAGTACTGCATCTTTCTGTTAAGCCCCCCTCTAAGGCAAACGTTCTGTATACGCTATACAATGTTTTTCTAATCACCACAAGGGCGACAAATTACAAACAAGCTAAATAGGGGCGGGGGGTTACCGAAAAATTTACTTTAAGTTAACCCCTTTGTCTAAGTAAGCGCATGTATTATACATATTGCATGAGGGGGGGGGGAACGAAAACTCATATTCTATACCCCTCCTTCAAACTAGCAAGACGTACAGTTTATTTTCAAATTTCTGAGAACCATTATCCAACTACAGTTACTGTCACCATAGAAATATAGATTCAACTTTACCCCCCCCCCTTCAAAATGTGTCCCTTTCTCCAAAACCGGCACCCACCCGGGCAAGTTCGTACGCTCTTTTACGTCACCTATTGAAATCATTAGAGCGTCTCAGTTGGAATAATAGGTTGCGTAATGAAGCATGATCCGGGCTAGAGACTGGTTTCGGCTGATTGACGGCACAGCTAGCGGCGGCCGGGCAAGTCTGTTTCGCTGTTGAGCGCTGCGCTCTGACGTCACGCCCGCAGTCCCTATAAAACCCCATCTCACATCGCGTCTGGGCTACTGTTCAAGTCAGCGTCTCCTATTATATAGCCACGTCTGATCACAGTCTGAAATCTCAAATCTGATTGGCTGCTACCATAATGATTGGCCGGACCTAGCCAGCCCCCCCCCCCCTGGTACCCCTACCATGCTCTTTGGTCGCCAGTACTGTTACAGTTGTTGTAGTGTAATGTTCATCACGGTCACCCTCAGTCTGCCTCAATCCCCGGCCCCCCCGGACCCGGAGGCGGACATGCTGAAAAGTCTGCTTTTCCACAAACTGGGCCTTTCCCGGGAACAGCGCAAATCCAACACCATCCGACACCAGCTGTTGCAAACGCACGATTTCCACAATCAAGCCAGCACCAGCTATGCCCAGGATCCCCTCAGCAAGCGAAGTCAAGATACCACACACATTTATGTCACTGCAAAAGGTATGCAGATGAAACTATTAGATGAAGTATATAATCTTTTAATATATATATATATATATATATATATATATATATATATATATATATATATATATATATATATATATATATATATATATATATATATATATATATATATATATATATGTAGAAGGACGTGGCGCGAGTGTTAGTTAACTGATACGAACACTGGACCTCAGTCATATATTGTGCAAATGAGGTCTCAGTCTTGGGGGATGATAAAAACTAGAAACTTCACTTCAAGAATACATTTATATACCAATAGAAAGTAATCGAGGTTAGCCCGTGACTACAAAATCACTAAATCCAAAGTTCTCGCGTTGAAAAGAAAGAATTCATGAGCACTTTGAGCGAGATTTTCTCTTACATGTTTTGTAGCACAACTAGCTTAGGAGTAACGCAAGCAATTCTAGCAAATCTATGCCAGACTTTATCTATCACTTGTTAGCATGCAATTATACCATCCAGTCTCTACTATAAGACTGAGACACTGTACTCATGATGCACATCAGTATAACTTTTTTATCTTATTTCAGAGCTTTATTCCCATCGAAGTCGACACCGTGGGGGCCGTTATCGATATTTCTATTTCCGGTCGCCGCCGGATGCGACTGACGTCAGAAGCCAGATGTGGATTCACAAACTCTGGCTGCATCCCCGCAAGCGTATTGCCGTGCGCTATCGTCAGCGTCCGGGGGGGTCCCAGGTTACTCAGTACTACCGACCCCTCCAGCTATTACGCAATCAGTCGCAGGAGGGGGGCGATGACTGGCTCAGAATAGACACTCCCAGCGCCCCCCTCATTCACCTCCGGCTGCCCTTGCGTCGCGGCAAACGTCGCCCCCCCCTCCGAGCCCTTGACCAGGTCAAGCCCTTTCTCAAACTGACGCTGACGGAACGCCCCGAGAGGCGACGCCACAGACGAGACACCCAGACGCCGCAAAACAGTCCGGACTGCGACCCCAAGCAGACCTGCTGTCGTCTCTATCGCCAAATAGACTTGTCCACTGAGCCAAAGATCATCTTCCCCAAACTGCTGGGCATTCATATTTGCAAGGGCGGCTGTGCCAATCCCATGCACGAGCCGGTCGAGTCCGCTCGCGACTACATCGACAAATTTCTGAGTGGTGTGCGTCCCATCAGCGGCGACATGTGCTGCAGCGGCCGCAGCCACACGCCCTTCACCATCATGCTCACCAATGAGGCCGGCAACAAGATCATTGTCAAAGAGGTGGCCGACTTTGATGCAAAACAGTGTGCTTGTCAAATTTGATCATTGATTTGATTGATGGCCAATAAATTATTGACTGATGCTTGCTCAATTCTCACGTTGTGAAATTATCATAGTTTAGACTTTAGGACCCATTCCTTTACCAGATTAAAGGAGTTAATGTTAGTCCGACTAAACGGCTTATGCCCTAAAAATGCCATTCCTAAGCCACCGATTGAATTGAATCTTTTGAGTCCGGTGTTAATTCAGGGATGGGTTCAGTCTTAAATTAAGCAGCTAGCAGCTGACTTATGTTAACCAGTTTAGGCCAACATGTCATTGCTAAACCTCCGACTGCAATGACTGAAATAAGTCCAGTCCGGTTGATCGGTAATGAATAGATACCCCCTCAATCTGCATCTATGTTGTGCTGCCACATTGTAACCATCTCCCAATATGCAACCTCTCCGTTCCGATGGGCAACCTTTATTGCACAAATCAATAAGTGATGCGCATTGAAACTGCTAAGTCGCACATCACAAATGCGCGGTTGCACATTGGTCCTGAGGCTTTGGCCAAATGAGTTGCTTAACATTGTACACTTACTAATACAGAATGCCAAAAAAAGTGTTACGCAAATGAATCAAAAACCGTTAATGCAAGAAATACCAGTGTTAGTGTTATTTATCGTCACATATCTACAGCGTCTTTTACAGTAAAAGGCAGCCCTGAGAAGAGAGGTATTAATCTGTTATATACACCGCTGAATCCATATTTACTATACTAAGGCCTTAAGATTACTTTCAGCAGACACTGTTGAAAGTTCTACAAAAAAGAATAATTCCTATTGCATATTTGCATAAGTTCAACATGCAATACGCTATACTAGGTAATCTAAGCTGCTTTGCCAGATTTAAGGGTTAATTTTAATCGGACTAAACGATTCAAACATTTTGTTGAAAAATGCCATTCCGAAACCTTCACGACCTTAAAATTAGCACGCTACTTTTTCTCAGTCTAATTGCACTCAACCGTGGACGCTAATTTTAGGCGTGCATGGTAAAGCCTTTTGATTCGGTGATGTTTAGAAATGGGTTCGCATCCAAATTAAGCATCTGACTTATTTTAACTCGCTTAGCCCGATTGCCATTCCTAAACGTCAGACTACAATAAGTTCGGCCCAATTAGGTAATCCGACTTTAAGAATTCCACGGCGTGCGCCACGGCGTGCGCATGGAGCAAAGTGCGCCTTCGTCTGAATAGGCTTTAAGGCATTTCATTATACGGCCCGGTTCATACTCGTCCTTGCCCCAGTTCCTATCATTTTGCCCTTCCAAGAGTCCAAGAAAACTACCAGGACAAATAAGACAACTTTTTGCATGAATAATCTTAAGGTTACTTGCAGCTCAGATACCAAAAATTAGTCCCAACACTTGTGTCACTTCTTCACAGCAGCTAACCAAAATTAGTTTTTGTCCCTGTCCTAGTGTCTTTAAGGACAAGTATGAACCGATATTAAGGTAGAAACATCAATAAATTTGAAGAATGTAGACTAACAAAGCTGTTGTGTGCGTTAGCAATGTATCCTCCGTAGGCCTGGGGGGGTCCGGGGAATCGACAGAGCCACCCCCATCCGGGCCCAGAGTTGGCCGAGGCTGGCGCCGCCACGGCGCTCCCGGGGTAGCCCACCACGCTCGGAGACATCACCAATTAAATAGCACTGAAACAAAACATCAACAGTAGCGGTCGGCGTACAACCAGCTTTATCCTTCGCGAAAAGTGACGAATGTGGCGAAGAGATTTGCTTGTTTTAACTTCATTCAGAACTTTGGTATATTTCTGGGGCACTATCGTACTGTATCTGCAGGATAATACTGACAATATCACATAGCCACACACCCACACATATATATACATATTATCAAGAGTACATAATAGCTTTTCACTCTATATAGAAGAAGAGTGAGACACTCTCCAGCCTGCCTGTGTTCTAGCACAGGCAGATGCGCCGGTCGTTTTCAGGCTACATGTTGACATTCTATGCAACATGTGACTGGCCAATCAGCGCGTAGATTCCCTGCGTAACACACTTTAGTATATAATCGCTGATGCGTTGATAAGCATTAAGATAGGGATAAAAGCTTAATAACTCATTATTTATTTATAGTCTGCTTGCAAAAACATTAAAAAAGATTTGGAAATACCTCTAGGGATATGTTGGCAAACTTTCAGCGAAATTGATTGAGAAACTTTTGAGATATAAACTTTTCTGAATTTCTTCAAAGTTTCTCAATCAATTTCGCTGAAAGTTTGCCAAAATATCCCCAAAGGTATTTGCAAACCTTTTTTAATGTTTTTACAAGCAGACTATGAATAAATAATGAGTTATTAACCTTTATCCCTATCCCGTTTTATGATTGGAGCACGTGCACAGGCGTCTGCCAATCAGAGAATAGAAGCTCGCTTCTGATTGGCCAGTCACATGTTGCATAGAATGTCAACATGTAGCCTGAAAACGACCAGCGCATCTGCCTGTGCTAGAACACAGGCAGGCTGGAGAGTGTCTCACTCTTCTTCTATATAGAGTGGGACGCTATTATGTACTCTTGATATTATGATGGTATGTCTAAACATTATACAGACAGAATATATATAATATGTTCACTAATAAAAACCTAGCTGAATCTGGGCCGCATCTGCAATAGATCCTCCCTCAACTGCATATAAGACAACAGATCAGCTCAAAGATTGGGGTAGCCATAAACTCGAGCAATTAGCAAATGCCACCTCAACTGAAGATACATACATTTGGCCATTGAGTTTGCGCGATTTAAGACTCACAGGGGAGCGAGAGTCGTTTGAACAAGAGGGGCGAAGTGTCCAGTGAGTGGACTAAACTTAAAATGCCACAGCAGAAAACTTTTCAGTATATTCAACGCGGCTAGTCCTGCTGTAAAAAAATTCTTCGCACGACTGGATCTAGCGGGGGAAGGGGCGGTAGAGCACCCCCCCCCCCAGAAATTTTTCCCATGGGGAATTGCATATAAACAAGGGTCCCTTTTTTGGTTTTTTATACTCTGGTAAAAAAATTTTCGCCCCCCCCCCCCCCAAAAAAAATTCATGGATGTCTAGGATTTTATATACATATATACTAAACTATGAAAAAAATGTATATATATATATATATATATATATATATATATATATATATATATATATATATATATATATATATATATATATATATCAGTGGCGGATCCAGGAATTTTTTTCGGGGGGGGGGGGGGGGCGCTACCCCCCCCCCCCACTCGGCCATTACAAATACAATACAAATTTTCTGGTGCGGGGATCTGGGGGCGGCAGCCCCCAGAAGCTGAGCACCTTTTCTGTTTTTGACCAGGGGACATCTTCTAAAGTCTGTAACTTTTATCAAAACACACAGTTGCGGGGGTCTGGGGGCTGCAACCCCCAGAAGCTGGGCAACTTTTTTGTTTTTGACCATGCGATATCGTCGAAAATCTGCAACTTTTATCAAAACACACAGTTGCGGGGGTCTGGGGGCGGCAGCCCCCAGAAGATGGGCAACTTTTCTGTTTTCGACCCCGCGATATCCTCGAAAATCTGTAACTTTTATCAAAACACACAGTTGCGGGGGTCTGGGGGCTGCAGCCCCCAGAAGCTGGGCAACTTTTCTGTTTTTGACCCCGGGATATCCTCAAAAATCTGCACCTATTTTCAAACTCTATATACTAAAGTAGAGAGACGTTACTGTTTTTGAGGGTATTGCTATGGACAGAAATTTTTTCAAAACTGCTCCGTTCACTATGCCGCAATTAGCAAAACGATAGATTACAATGCAAAAAAGTGAGTTAGTCGTATCAGAAATTGTTTCCAACCTGGCAATTAAAACAAATGGGGAACGTCACATCAGTGTATTAGACCAGCAGGGGTACCATACATTATGGTATACAAATTTGGTGAGCAAAATTTCCAAATCTTTAGCATTTGCCCCGTATTTTGCCCAAAAAACCTTGCGATCAGAGTATCATACAGTGTATTACACGAGTAAATGCAACACAATGTACTCTTGTAGTAGACATGCATACGCTTTGATGATAGATGATAACAAGGACCAGAAAATTGTGGGGGTCTGGGGGCGGCAGCCCCCAGCAAAAAAATTGGAGAAATTTTTGATTTTTAGAGCAAATTTGGTCAATTGGAGACGTATCGGAAATTTTTTCGGTCGGGCAATAAAAACCAAAGGGGGGACCCTTGTGTAAAATTTCAGTCTGAAAAAATTTCGGGGGGGGCGCGCGCCCCCCGCGCCCCCCCCCCCTGGATCCGCGCTTGATATATATATATATATATATATATATATATATATATATATAAAATGAAGGATAACACAGCACATGATTGAAGCAGCACGTTAAAATTCGCATTTTTGCGTTATTAAAAAGTCAGTCAAAAAGTTGCGCTACAAGTTAAGTTATATATCTGGTGCTGCGTTATTATTATTTAACAAATCAATTTAAATGTAATCCGATAGATCCGCTGTTTAACTTAGGGCCGACTCATAAAATGGATTAAACGGATTAGATTAAAATTTGTTTTTGCAATAATCCATGATATCGACTATAAAATTATATAATATAAAACTTGTCACAGCAAAATTTGTAACACCGCCCGCTTGTGCGCAAAACTTCGTTAAGTCTATCTTAACATTGAGATCAATTACTAAGCTAACAAGTAACAAATTTTAAATCTAATCCGCTAAATCCAGT
This sequence comes from Trissonchulus sp. WLG1_4, assembly GCA_030248245.1. NCBI lineage: Eukaryota > Metazoa > Nematoda > Enoplea > Enoplida > Ironidae > Trissonchulus > Trissonchulus sp. WLG1_4. Next base: position 59,677 of record JASANF010012538.1, on the reverse strand, counting down.
GTTAAACTAAGCCCGTGTCTTAATTATAGGGCCAGCGCGGGCGGGGTCGTTTTGTATGAGACCATGTATTACCAGCAGCAGTGCATGCCAAAGTAGGTTAGCAGGAAAATGACAGGCCATGAATTATTGATGAAAGTGAAAAGAGGGTTTGGTGAAAGGAAAAGGGTCTGCACAAAATACACGGGATAAGTTGGACGCATGAATCAATCTAAGCCTGAATCAGGCTCACACCCGGCCCGAGTTATATGCCGGATCTAAAACCAGGATCTAAACCGATCCATATCAATCCCCGTCACATGAATGTACAAAATAAAAGCGATAACTTTGAGGCTCAGTTCATATCGACCTAGAGTACTGTGCAAAAAAAGTTCTCTCTTCGTTGGCGTACGACGAGCTGCAAACTTCGCGAAAAGTAACAAACGGTGGCCGGAAAGTGACGAAGCAAAATTCGTCGAATCCGAAAGAATATCTCAAGGTCAGTGTCTGCTGAACTAGTGAATTGTGATACGAATTATAAACATACACATGTATATATGCACTAAATTTAATAAATCACTCGAGAATTAGTAAAAATTCATAATTTCACTCAGAAAGTTCTCATCACACACATTTGCTTACAAAATTTTATGAAACTAGAGCGATCCTTGATACAGGTATTAAAGTTAATCAAGTTAATCTAATCCAAGTGAATCAAATTCCTGAAAAAAATTTAGGAGCTTTTTTTGAACAAATGCGCATAAAAATACGAAACACAGGCTCAATTAATTACGGTTCGTTACTCTGAGAAACTTGCGACGAATTTATGGCCCCATTTTAACTTTGCAGAAAGAAGAAAAACCGTTTACAAAACACTAACAGACATACGCACAGTACCGCCAGCTGTGTTTTGCACAAAAACAGACAGAACAGTCCCCTTCGGCACATGCTATCGTTCACATACAGTGTCTTCCTAGTCAATCTCAATTAAAATACAATAGCTAGACTGCGTATGTATACATTAATATATACCCAGCCTATTCCTAAAATTCCTAATTCTCAAAATGGATTAAACGCATTAGATAGAGATTTGTTTGACTATATAATAACGTATGTCAAGGATGAGATAGACTTATGAAATCTTGTGCACAAGCGAGAGGTGTTGTGAAAAGTTGTGTGGTAAATTTAATACAAATTCATAGTCAATGTCGTAAGTTAATTTTAAAAGAAACTTTAATCCGTTTAATCCATTTTATCAATTGGCCTAAGTTGAACGCGTGGTCGAACAAAAAACGGCTGGAACTTTCCATAACGATATTCTATATCATTCAAAATGACCGTTTTAGACTGAGTTCAACGTTAAGCATTTTTTGAGCCCACATTACTAGCATAAGCATTACATAAGCAGCAGTTGGATAGCTATTTCTATTCTATTCATACATACTGAACAGCCGTAAAGTCTGTTAACTAGCTACAAAAAATAAGCCATCAACAAAAACATACAGCATATATTTATATACATCATATATAATAAATATATACAGCTGCTGGAGTGATTTTTCTACAGTTTTGCCAGCTAAACCAAACAAAAAAGGATGAAAGAGGACACCCTAACCACAAGCATCCCGAAAAGAAAGGCCAAAATGTGGTTCGGTTTCGGAATTTCTGGAAAAAAGAAATTTCAATGAAAAGAGGGTCTACAGAAATCCCCACGGGCATATCCAATCGTTGGGGGGGGGCGCTCTTTCACCCCTTTCCCGCCAAATGTCCACATTTTTGTCAAAATTGAGCTCAGCAAAACCCTTGATATCGTATTGCCGTAATACTCTCAAAAGCTATAGGTATAAGGCTGGGCCCACGAGTGTCCCCGGAAAGTTGGTCAGAAACTCTGTCGAAATTTGAACCCGTTATATACCAGGAGCAGATCCATAATGCAATTTCGGGGGCAAGGCGAAAAGTATATATTTGAAATTTTTGCTAAAATTCTGTCAACAGCAAACAATTTTGCGCACAAACCATAAAAAATAAAGGGAAGGCCCTTGCATATGTACAATTTCACTCGGAAACACGGGGTCTCAGTCTGGGGGGCTTGTCCCGGAGTTTCGGAGATTTGAACTCACAAAAACGCATAGAATTTTAATTTTTGCCTTAAAAGGTCATTTTTTGCAAAATTTAGACATTTTTCGCAATGTTTTTGCTTTTTCCTCATTCTTGAAGCCTTTTACAGTAATTCGGGCAAATCTTAAGTTTTGGGCACCTTTTCTCCAGCACTAAGAAGGAGGGCTTGTCCCGTTGGGTCAAATCTGAGGGGGACTTGTCCCGGAATTTTAAATCTTGGCGAGGGGCTTGCCCCCAAGCAGACCCTCCATGTATACACATTAGTGCTCTGCTCGGGAATGATTTAGATCCACACTGTTAATCCAGACCAACACACGTACGGCTGTAAGCATGAATCGACCCTAACTGTCAAGTCAAGCCTGACATAGCCTAGAAAGGTAGGAGTGGCCGTGAGGCGAGTGACTTGTGAGTGATGGGTTCGGCCTAATGGGGCAGTAAATGGAAGGGGGTTGACTGGGCAAACAGAGCTGGGGAAACAAAGTAGGGCGGGGGGGATCGGGTTACTGGTGCTGTCCTCAAACACTGCCTTCCAGCCAAATACAGCACCAAGGCTCAGGTGTCTCTCTCTGGCTCAGCACAAAACACAGCACCAACTCTTGAATGCCTGTAGTAGACCTATGCCAGTTCAAACGAGCCAGGGCTTGTGAAAATCCATGAAATGAACTTGACAGATTTGACTGCTTTTGCGACACTATCCCCTTACAGAAATTCCTACGGCACCATTTAGCATATACATATTGCCAGGACTTAATGTATATGAATTTTGAAGTATCTAACTACACGTTGATAAAGATATGGTTAGAACAAGGGGTCAAAAGTAGCACATAGTAGGAAAAGCCCAGTTCATACGTGGCCTTAAAGACATAGGGATAGGGGCAACGATAGTTTTTGGTCAGCTGGTGTGAAGTATCGACCGAATCATCGGGTCTATCTACTTTTTTGTATACAAACTGGACTTGACCATGCCATTCTTCTAACAAAAATTTGGCAATTTGGCTCATGTGGCCGAGTAGCCTTTTTAAAATTGCTTAGGGACAAAACAATGGGACAAGCATAAGGACGAGTATGAACCGGGCTTAAGAAAGTACATGTATGAGGGGGGAAGGGGAGGGAGAGGACCCCCCACACCGAGGAGCCAGGGGGGTGGGTTCACGAAAGTTTGGACAATAGAACTTTTTGGGCAGAATTTAGAAAAATTTATAGTAATTTTGGTTGATCAGGGGGTGGGGCCGGTGCCCAAAATTTGGCCAGAGAGTCCCACCGCCCCAGCAAAAAAATATTTTGACCCCGTTGGATGTATGCTTGAGACTGTTAGAGCTTTTCTGCGCCACGATTAAGAAGAGTCCAGATAAGGACGAAGGTTTCATCACCCTCTTACCCAAATCTTACAGAAATCTCTACTTAAAAATCTGACGTGCGAGTCTTCTGTCTGAACCAAACCCAGTCTGAGCCTACCCAAAGTCACGTCAGGTAAAGTAGGTCTATGAGTTTCTGCCATGAAGAGCAGCAGAGTAAGTAGCGGTGGTGGTGGTGGTGGTGGTAATAAGTGTATGGCAATTTAGTAAGGCACAATGGAGAAGGCAGGATAGTCAGGCAACCTTAGCACGATCACTCACACACACACACACACACGTGCACCTAAATGGGTTGCATAATAGGTGTGTGTATGGGGACCTGAAACCAAGGCCAGGTGCTCAGGAACTTAGCAGTTAAGCTTTTACCATAAAGTCGAATTCAAGTACAAAATCTACAGTACAGATTTAACCATTGTACGTGTGTGTGGGGCAGCACAACCCCACCCCCCCCTAGGTCCACTTTCGCCCCCCGAAAAGAAACGAGCAAAATAAAATGTTAGTAAATTCAAATTTCGCGTAGCATTTCCTTTTGTAATGCTTTTCGGTAAACTCTTCTAATAAGCAAAGGGGATGCAGAAAGACTCTGAACTAAAAACGAAGTGCTCTTACATTAGTTGACCTGTTATATAAAATGTGGGAATGTCCGAATCAATTTCTAGGGATGTGAGAATCAAAATGTGAGGACGTGAAAATAACCGCCCGCAATAATAAAGCACTAAACTCTAACCAGTCCTAATTTACTAAAATGTTTCACCAAAAAATGCTGGACCCTGAGACAAATAGAAACACGAGATTTCATTATAAAAAAACGAATTGCAAGCTTCAAGAGTGCTGCGGGTAGTCACAAAAATCACGCCACCTTTTTTGTCTCAGGGTTCAGCAATTTTTGGGCAGACTGTAGATATCCAACTATAAAAGGTCCTCAGTCCCTAGTCTGCGCCTGTCCCACCACAATTATTGTCCCCAGTTGACAAGCAACACACAGCTGAATAGAGCGAGACAGAGACACTGCAGGCATGAGCCGTGAGTGGTTGTCAGTAGGTATATTGGATCGTCAGTTATGAGAAAATAGCTGCTGCTTCGAACCAGCAAAAGCTAAATTCAAATCCGTCTGTATCTTTGCACAGGCTGTGCTACTGATGCTGCTATAATGGAAATATTTCAAATGTCATGCAGACGGGCAGAGAAGCAGCTATTAGAACACCTTTGGCTTACAACAGGCCGGGCTGTGGCCGTTATGACGCCCTCGAGCAAAGGTCCCATATAGGCCAGACACGTGTGTAACAGCATAAAAAATATATTAAAAATTCTGAATATCTACCCCCCTTCTTTGATTCATGGTGAAAGATTTTACGTGTGAATGATGCACCCCCGTCACGAAATCCAGGTTTCCGGGTAAAAAGTTCCCGTAAATCAGTGAGTGTGCAATTCAATCGAAATGTCTTAAGCATACATGTGTGAGGGGGGCATGGGGGGGGGACTCCCGCACCCCCAAATAGAGGACCCGAAACTTTCAGCAAAATTTAGTAAAAAAAGGCACTTCTTGGGGAAAATTTTACAAAATTTACGGTATGTTTGGTCGATCAGGGGAGAGGGAGGATCCCTGAAGTTTGGCAAGAGAGATCCCCAAAATTTTGACCCCGTTAAAAAGTATACACATATGATGGTCTTAAGTCAAAATATCCATTTAAACATGTATTTTTGCACCAGGGACTTAAAAATGTGCTTTTTTATGAGTCAAGCTATTTTTCCTGTTGTGCCACAGCACAACAGGTCTTTAATTTTGATTTTAGCGTTATAACGCTAAACTGTGCAAGAATTGCGTCTGTCTGTGTGTGTAACGTCAGCTCGTGTGTGTATAAGCGTGTGTCACCTAGATTTACAGTGTATTCGTCGCTTAATTCTGTGCAGCTTCCCTTAAGTCAATCGACTGTATTCTGCTAAAAGACCAAAATGTGAAGTCGAAAATATATAATCAAAAAGAAACTGCCGGAGTGGATTTGAACCACCAACCTTCCGGTTACGGATCGGACGCTCTACCAACTGAGCTAACCGGCCACATACAAACAGTCGATGCCAAGCGGACTCAACTAAAATGTAAAACGGAGCTAATTGTCTGTCTAAACATAAAAAACAAAAATTTGCAATAAAATTAAATTCAAATCGAGAATCTCATACATACGTTTAAGCACCGTGGGTGCTTACCATTTATCAACAAATTCAATGTTGCTAAAGGTGTGTCTCTTGAAACAGTGATGGTAAATAGTTATAGCGTGACCAGTCATTGACGGTTTACCTCACCTCGGTGACGTCGTACATGAAGCTTGAAACATGAAACATGAAACTTGAAACATGAAACGTACTTAAGTAAGATTTTCGATTTTTGTATTTTTTTGTAGGTTTACGTACATTTTAACTCGATACCTAATTTTGTTGGCAGCATCTCATATTTCCTGCTAAATGTAGTCATTTGATGGTCATGAAAGAATGAATACACTTCTCACTCATCAAAACAACCCATTCCTACATAATTTGTTGTAAGATAATGAAAAGTACTTCAAGTTTTTTTGCATAAACAACTTATTGTAAGATTGCATAAAAAACGCATTGAACTTTTGCATACACATTTTACAATAAGATAATTATCTGCTGCACAACAGGTTTTAGCTGACCTGCTGGTCAGCTTACTTGAACGTAATTCTTAATACTTACTGAAGGTTTTGCCGCAGATAGGGCTTGTTACCTAAATTTTGGCCGAAGATTGTCAAAATCGCTTACATACCCACTTACAGGGAAGAGGGTTAAGAAGCCGTAGGCCCAGGGGAATCCCTCTAAGGGGAGGAGGCACAAAAAAATTTTGGGATGTTACATGTATTGTCTGCATCAGCTACTGTGACCCCCTTGGGGCTGCTGAAATTGTGTTTTCTCCCCTGTTTTTGCCCTTTTAATACTTAAAACTGCATCAGCTACTGTGACCCCCTTGGGGCTGCTAAAATTGTGTTTTCTCCCCACAGATAAAAAACTGGAAAACTTTTTGACCCTTATATAATACTTAAAACCAAAAACTAAAGTCTGACAAAAAAATAAATGCGCAACTTATATACATATTTTAGCGGTATGACTTCTGCGACTACTTGCTGTACACTCTTGATAGTCAAAATCTATTCTTTTCGTAACGAAATCTCACGCTTCGTTTTCTCAAGTCGTGCAACTATTTCTTGTCAGACTTTAGTGGTTTCAAAACAATCTGACAAAACTCAAACGGCGCCACAGTGTCTTCAGTTAAGTGTTAAAATAACCAAATAAATTTAAATCTAATCCAGTAAATCCATTTTGGTCACAGACCTTCAGACGCCACACCACCACACACACATGTCAACCAAACCGCACAGGGGCACAGTTTGAAATATATATTAATTCTGTGCCTGGTTTATTTAAAGAAGGGACAGAGGCTGAGAGAAGGGAAGCGGACTGGCAGCCTATAAATAACTGGGACCGCCTAATAGCACAAAGACAATCACAAGACATAATCAGATGCAAGGGCCAACCGGAATTGAGGGGGGTCACAAAGACAATATTATACGGTATATATAGTTCTACAGCAAGAAAATGAACAAAACAGCACAGAAATATGTAATAAATGACCTAGGGGAGATTCGAACCACTCATCTCTGGATCTGCATTCTAGCGCTCTACTACCTAAGCTAACAGACAATATTTAATTTTACATATAATACGGACCCATGCACCGAATACAGCCGCCATACGGCTGAATGGAAGGAAAATAAAGGCGGCCCCTCCTTGGCCATTTTCATAGCACGACCAGCATTAAGATGTAGAAATATTAAATTGGTCAGCACACAGTAAATTGGCTCAAACTGGTTTAGCTAGTTGACAGCCTGGCAAGCAGTTGGGGAAGGGGGTAACGCACAGAATTTTCAAAAGGTCACCTATATAAGTAGGTTTGTATACTATTCCCCCTCCAGCGTGGATACATCCTCAGAGGGCCAGCGGCCTAGATTCATCGTTGATCTACCTTCGCCAATGCCAAATCGCAAAAAATTCCTATCCCTATCAATCGGAACCCCTCCTTAAAGAAATCGGACATCACTGTCTGATTGGTCCAAGACAAATCCTCCAATCAATATTTATTACCATTTCTGCCAACTTCGTGGCCTATCACCAACTCAAGGCCAAAAGGACAAGAAAGGTGGGGTCAAAAAAGTGGTCGGCGCTTTAAACCTAGTGAGCCGATATAAGCAGGAGGAAGCATAGAGATAAAATGAACAGTGAGTCAAATAAAAGAGCATGGCTGTTTAATATAGGGCAGTCCGGGCCAATAATAAACGCATAGAGAAGCGCACACGGGCCGGGTATTAAGCGATGTAGCAGTCTGGCATTGCCTTTGACGTCGGCGTATAGCTATTGCCATCGATTAGGCCTGCTGAGCCAAATTGCGCAACCCAGACGTGCTGTGATGACTCAGAAACGAAACCTCGCCCGGGAAAAGGGGGGGTCGTACCCCAAGGGTAGAGGGCAACGCCATTCAACTATGTATGTACCAGGCAGTTCCTTTCTCTAGAGTCGCAGCGTGTAGTTTAGGCTTTACCTGTATATACATGTAACGGCGTCAAAATTTTGGGGGTCCTCTTTAGCGAAATTTTTTGGACCTACCCTTGAGCGACAATACCATAAATTTTGCAAAATCATTTAAAATTTTCGAAAAAAGTGTTATTTTTATCAAGTTTTACCAAAATTTTTGGGACCCTCCCTCGTAGAGAAATTACCTGTTCCGCTCATTTGCACGCTAAAAAAACGATGAGAGCCCTGGGGTAAAACCAGGTCTTTATCAAGCATCGATCCTTGCAGTGTACCTTACTTGTCGAGTTTTCGACCCGCAAACATACCCTGCTTAAAGAACACCGGTCTATATATTCCTCGAGTTACAAAGCAAATCAAAGGATGTATATAGATAAAAAAAGTTTCAATTTCATAAACTTTTGGGTCAGATTCGATGTTGATAGATCTTAAACTGCCAGCATGAGTAGCATTGGGTCTCAAGGAAGTCTTATTAAGTCTACACAATGCAGCATAACATTTTGCCGCAAATAGAACAGACAACATCGGCTACAGCTTTCTTGGAGGTTTTTACCAGAAGCCATTAAAGAATTCATATTAATAAATACATAATAGCGCCGGCGCGACGTTTATTCCCAACATGTTCTCTCCACCTACACATACACAACCTAGTCGAGCCAATATATATAACTTGTCTTCTAATGGCCTTGCCAACGCGGAAGCAGTTGTTCCAGAGCAGAGGCGGAAGAAGAGACAAAGCTGCGACAAAAAGTGAGAGCATTGTAGTAATGTAAGCATAATGTAACAGGGTCAAAATTTTGCCCCCCCCCCCCCGATCGACCAAAAATACTTTACATTTTGCGAAATTTCGCAAAATTTTCCCAAAAAAGTGCAATTTTTATCAAATTCTGCCCGAATTTTTGAATTTTCGGCATTTTTTTCTAATTTTAGAATATTTTTAGTGGAGCTGGAGGAAGGCTCCCCACAAATGGGCCGGAAACGACCCCTACCCCAAATTTAGACCCCGTCACAGGAACATAATATGTATGTATGTATGGGAGGGTGGAGAGAATGAACGAGGGTCGTGGGTACTCGGGGGTTTGGCTATATAGGGTTCGAAAAATTTGAGGCGAAAATTACCCGCGGATACCCACTTATAGCTGCTATTGTTCTTTGTCCCGCCGCAAAATCGGAAATATGTACAATAAAAAATTCAAAAGATTGTAGATCTCAGAATCATTAACTGTAGCTTGACTGCTTGAGCTATTTATGGGAAAAAGGATTTTGCGGAAAAAAATAGCTTTTAGGGTATTATCCAAAATTGGATGTATATATCGGATTAGATTCAAGTTCTTTTCGTCAATAACGCAGCGTCAGTCAAACGAAATTTACTGAAACTTGGCACACACCGAGATAAGCCATATAGAGCGAAATTTCAGCCGGCTATTTTCATTTTGTGCTGTGTTATTAGAATTAATATAAATCTAATCCGTTAAATCCGATTTTGGAAAAGGCCCCTAGTAATTACTGACACAACAATTAGCCACAGTGATTTTTTAAATACTTTATTGAAAAGCGCGTCTCAAAATTTTGTTTTTTTTTCAGCTAGCTGGCCATAACTTTCATATTTTCATTTCCCTTCCCCATTAAAAAAAATACTAAACTGTCCTGCAAGAGCTACCAAATAAAAAAAACAAAAAAGGGTAAACGCACGCGTGTCTGCGTGGCATCACGTGCGCAAGAGCCCAGACCTCTCCAAAATTGACTAATGCTTGAACAAGGTGTCTTAAAAAGTCAACTGATGAGTCAAGCAGCACTTTTTACAACAAAGTGTTCTATTGTGACTGAATGGGTCGGCCTACACACAATTATTGTCACAACAGTGAAGAAGGCCACGATTTAAGGTTAATATGCAGTTCCAAAACCGCCGTTTTCAACATTAGATTATTTTCCAAGCTCTTTTTCAGAAGAACCAGTAAAGTAGGTCTCACTAAAATGGCTAGAATTTTTCGAAACGAGACCCCAAACTGTCTGCGTTCCAAAAATGACAAGTTAAGATTATGTAGCTACTCCACTGGCTTACAGTTCAGTAAGCCAATGTGGTAGCTCGTTTAAACATTGAAAATTTTACACCAAATAAAAATGCACTGGTGACACTTTAGTTTATAACCCAAAAGTGAACACAAGTCGACGAACAGTAGACTGCACCAAATTAATTTAACTCTGAGCTAATTGAATTGATTGTTTTAAACTAAACTATGCGCCAAGCGCCAAGTGCGCTAACCTTCGTTGGCGCAGCACATTGACCAACTCAAGGAATTATGCCCGCTTCCCACTGCAGGTTTAAGGTTTAAGGTTTAACGTTTCATTCACACTGGCAGTTTAAGGTCTAACGATCTCAAAGCCTGAGCTCAATTAGTTCAAGCTAATCCTCAGCTAAACCTGGTACAGTCCACCGAAAGACGAGCAAAAGTGACAGTAGCCCGACTGTAAAACAGTGACTTGGCCGTAGCACCTCTGTAACACATGGCAGAGAAATGCAGACATGATGCACACCAACTATGCCCAATATAAAATACATTCTCTTGCGAATGGATTTCTAGTTTTACCATACAATAGACAACTGACATAAAATAAAACGTAATAGGTATTATGCGTGCGTGTATTGAGATGGCGACTTTTTTTGCCGAGTGACAACTTTGACAAATTTGTCCATTGAAGTACCAATTTTGTTACACCTACCCATTTGTGGACAGCCACGCTTTGCATGTCCCAATCGCCAAGAGCACACAAACAAAGTAATTCCTTTATGTACTATTAATAGCACCTTAATGCTACATGTATTTTTTCATGAGCTCTCACTATGTAACTTTATATATACAAACGCTAACGTGCTATATAGCACGTTAGCCAGCCACGTAACGGAAGCGGGAGTTTTGGCCATAACCATACATTAACACGAGGGTCTAATCTGCGGGGGTCCTGTACCGACATTTTGACCACCCTAGTACCAAGTCTGATAAAAAAATGGCCGTGTTTTAGCGAAAAACTGACCGATTTTTAAAAAAATGTGGCCAAAATATCAATTTTTAGCTTAAAACTTAACGATTTTTGAAAATTTTGAACAAAAATAGGATTAAAACTGCATAAATTTGATAGAAATGCCTATATTTAACAGCAAATTTTGTAGAAATGTTCTTGCCCTTGTACCGGGGCTCAAAATTTGCTTGCCCTTGTACCGAATTCAAAGACCACCCCCAGACCCCCCCCCCGTGTTAAACTGTGGCCATAACATATATACCTGTGTACATACACATGCTTAATAACCAGATATAAACGGGGTCTTAAACTTTAGGGCGCTCTGGTGAAGTTTTGAGGACCCTCTACCCACTGATTGATCAAAACACCCTCACTGTTTGCAAATTTTTTAAAAGTCCATTTTCAACCGTGTAGGTACCCTCCCTCAGGGTCCCCAAATTTGCAGGGGCTGCCTCCTCTCTTAGTTGAGGTAAATTTACAAATTTCTGTGCTATAACAGAAGGTGTACTTTATAGCCGGAACCAAAAAGGTACCACAAGTCTTTGTCTAATCCATTTTATATTTACGTTTAAAGAATTGATCCCTGGCTTTTTAAGGCTGAGGGCATCGTGTTCCTCAATTGCTCGCAGTTTGCAAAAGGTAGAAATATATTCGCATATAATTTTTCAATAAAAAATACGTTTCCAATATATACTTCAAATTAGTTTAGTTTTTCGCAACATCCAACACTAGCAGTTTGTGTGACGTAATGTTGATATTCGCGAAAATTTTTTTCGCCTAAAACATTTTTGTACTTTCCAACAGTTCAAATTTAAAAGACTACATGAAATTTCACGCAAATTTTTTACCAGTTACATTTATATAATTCAAAAAAGTATTAAATGAATCATAAACTGGTATCAGGAGCTGAGAATGGTACTATAAGACCATTTATTTTAGACCCAAAAAACTTGCCAAATATATATATATATATATATATATATATATATATATATATATATATACCTACTGCCAAATGTTTCTACAATTATTGGTAATCCTCTAAAAACTGAGCTTTTTGAATCTACTTCGTCCAGCCACATTTCAGCACTGTATTTATTAATTACACACTATCCAATTAATTTAATTAAGACTAATCTGTAGAATTCGATTTTAGAATGAGCCACTAGATTAGTCATAGTCGGTAGTTAATGAATATCAGCCATTTCTAACTGGTATATATCAATCACTATATGTCTGATGGGGAGGGGAACCCTCCAAAATCGATGGTGACGAGGGGAGGGTTCAAAAAATTAGGCCAAAATTGGGTTAAAATGGCACTTTTTTCAGAAATGATTCCAAATTTAGCATAATTTAGGGTATTTTTGGTCGATCAGTGCCCAGCGGGAGTGTCTCCAAAATCTGGCCGGAGACCCAGAGGAACCCTCAAAGTTTAGACCCCGTTACATCTATTAATAATAAAAATAATATACATATATATACGGATTCAATACAGTTAACATAAAAAATACCATACAATCGCATCGCAACGTAGCGGAAAGAGTGGAAAAAATGCTGAGTGCAGACAGCAGACTACAAACCCCGCCTCCCCACTCAGACAGTCCACAGTGAATATATGTATGCATGCATTGTATAAACAACGAAGTCTTCTAAATAATAACTGAAACTGCACATCAAAAATATTGGAGAGGCAGCTTACTAAGGGATATAAAGGGTTGGGAGTTGGGACGTGTGTGTGTGTGTGGGGGGGGGTGACTGACTGTATTGCAAAGAGTCATACTATACAGTTAACATACAAGACAGAAATTAATCTCAGATAGCTAACAGGTGGCTATTCTAACGAGACTTACGTATAAACTTGTGTTTCCCCCGGGCGCAAAAGACATAACACTGTCATGTATTACGTATTTATTTGTGAAAAAACGGCTGCAAAATTACATACAATACTATATACACACACGCACACTCACAATGCACAATATTCGGTTAAGTTATAAAAGTTTCACAAACAAGTCTAAAGCAAACACACATACAGGTAGTCCATGCTGAAATAGAAAGGAACGCCGGGGTCTCTACGTACACGCATACATAGCTGCACCCACACATGTTACACAAGCATGCATAGATATGTAGAAGACAACCACCACCATAATGGGCATGGAGAAAGGTTCACCCCCAAGGTTGATAGACCCCCAACCCGGACCTGTCTTCGATGCACCAATGTTCATTTTTAGGTAATATATCTATATATCTATACCAAGAGTACACAATAGGATTTCTTTATATTATGTATGTTATTGTATTCCTATTATGTACTCTTGGTAATACGCATGGCATTTACCTTTTATGTACCTGTGCTTTTAATATTTTATATTCAAAAGAATATATATATATATAACAATGAAAAGCTGTCCTTAGTCAAATTCATAGCCATGGTATTCCCTCTTCGTTAAAGATTTGGAGATTACGGAAGAGGAAAAGTTTAATATTTTCACGCATAGAACAGAAAAAATCTTATATTTTCAGTTTTCAGACTGATCAGACAAATTTTTATGAACTTTTTTTGGCCAAATGCCAAAATGCCTCGATAAACTCACAGGGCACAGAAATTTATCTGGCACCAAGGGCAAAGGAGAAAATATCTATAAATTAACATTCTAAATTAGAATTCAGCATTTTAGACAACCCGACCTGATACGGATCCTTAGGTGAAACAAATGACTAACAAAAATATCTCACAGACGAGGGAAGAAAATATAGGCCTACAAACAATTGAATAAAATAAATAAAACGTAATAAAATTAATACAATAAAGTGAAAAATATGATGTTTGGTACTATAAAACACGTTTCTCGAGTAGAGTGTAGACCCTATTTCCGCGGGAGAGGAGAGTGTCCTCCCCCCTCCATCCCCCTGAATTACAAACCCCCTGAATAATTTTATTTCACATGGTATATTTATAGACTTGTAACATTTGACACGGACACCATGTAAATTAAAAGAACGCTGTTCATCGCTTCTTAAAGCTCTTATACTAAGCTCAAACCTAACTTTGGAGCCGAATGGTTCAATACAGCAAGATGCTTAACATCTTACAGCACTGGTTTGTACGTAGTTAAAGTCTGATCGAAAATTGCTCAACCCTGAAATAAAACAGGTATATAGCGTGATTTGTGCGACTACATATATATGTACTTGCAGTGAAGGCAGACACTGAGGAAGGTCCTTGCCCCTTTCGAAGGCTTTTTGTTACACGTTGTTACACTTGTAATTTGTACAAGTCAAAGTCAACCACAAGACCCAAACTCAGAGAACATTTAGTAGTGAAGCTGGAAAATTAGCCAAGCAAAAGTTCCCCAAACTAATTGCCATAATTGAATCCATCAGGTTGCAGACAGCTTGGAGATGACATTATGGCACTCAGGCGTGTCAACTCACCTCACACACGCACACACAGCAACACTATTCACAAATGGATTTAGCGGATTAGATTTAAAATTTTGGGACTAACAGGCAGTAGCTTGCTGGAATTATGTAGAAAGAATAGGTATGTGCTATATGTACATCCTATACTTAGGTTACGGTTCGTGGGTTAATCCGGAGTTAGGTTAAGTATGGGTAGAAAGATTTGTGTCTCAGGTCACAGGTTGCGCGAGTCGCTGAATTTTTTTCTGACCCACGAAAGCTGAAAAAACTGAGAAACTGCCACGTAGTTCCAATTTTCACTCAAGTCTAATTTTTTGAGCGACAAGGGTAAATTTCGCCGCGACAGCCGAAAAATGTCAAGTGGTGCTCAGCTTTTCGTTGAGTCGATTCTGAGCGGATCGAAAATTCCAACCCTATACTATAGGTACTCCACCAAAACAGAGAAAAATACGGGTCCAACCGGTATAAAAAGACTATAAATAGACAGTGGCAAGGCGTAATTGGTATAATATATACCTATAGCTGGTGACACAACAGGATAGGGTGAATTATGTGGGCTTGGCCAGGGATAGCGCAAGCCAAAGCCAACACCAGCATCTGGGCCAGCCTAGGTGCATCAGCTGGGGCTTGCCTGGCTGTCTGCAAATGCTAACGGGAACACCTGCACCAGACAAACACAAGACAAATGCCAAGGGAGGGGCTATTGGTTCTCTCGTCACAAGCAATACATGTCCTTGTCACTATTTTTTGTCCTACACAGCTCCTGAATTTCTCCTAATGTCCTTGTCCCTATCGGTTTGTCCTTTGGCAGTTGCTAAATTTGTCCTTGTCCTAATTCCTATCGTTTTGTCCTTCTGCACAGCTACTGAAATTGTCCTTGTCCCTATCGTTTCGTCCTTCTGCACAGTTGCTGACCGAAATTTGCCACTGTCCTTGTCCTCATCGTTTTGTCCTTTTGCACAGCTACTGACCAAAATGCGTGCATGTCCCTGTCCTTGTGTTCTCGAGGACAAACACGAGGTCTTTTCAAGTCTTGAACGTTTACCAGCAAGGTCGAGTTTATCTTCATCATTTGAAACTTTGAAAGCGAGAGTATGTATGGTACCCCCACCGGCACAGCCTGCGTACAAAGCGTGAGGTCACACTTTACGGTGCAACTAAACTAATTAAACTTATACGCAGAGCAATAGATCAACTTATTGCCCACGGATAAACGGACGCCCTTAAGGGGGGGCTACATGAAAGAGTGAAAGAATTTTAGGTTATCCGATTCGCTTCAAATTTGCACACAATATAGCCCCAGGGAAGGCGCGTCGCAGATGTAACAAACTGGAACCAATGCTTTTGCCAATTTTTCGCTAGGGGCTTACAAAAATTCAATTTTACGTGTACATCATAGGCGCAAAAAAGTTTTTTGTGGTTGCAAAGCGCCCCTTACTCGAAATTTTTGTCAACACTGACGAAGCTGCTTTTTACATGATTCGATAGCCTAACGTTATATATCAACCTCTATGATCCATTTTTTTAAATTTTTGTCCATGGCCTGAGCAGTGACGCCAAATGTAAAATCACTCAAATTTGGCGGGCCCAAAAAACGGCCATTTTTTCACCTTTCGCCCTCGATTTTAAAATTGAAAATACATATCAAAAATCCGGATCATAGGATTTTGCGCTTACATGTGGGCTACTACTATGTCAAGTTTCAGCCTGATTGGCTTCATGTGGTTTGGGTTAGAACTGTCCAAGTAAGGGCAAGGTACTTTTAGGCTTCTGTACGCACTTTTGCCCATGTAAATACACTGACAAATGCACTGAACCAAAAATGCACCTTCAAGCTTAGTTGTTCTTACATATCTGAGGTTGGGGTGCCTTGGGGGAGTAACATGCATATTATGTGAAAATAAGCAAAATTGGAGAAGTTTGATTTTTGACCTGGGTAGCCCCACCCCTTAAGTCCGGTTCATACTTTTCCCTGAGAACAAAAGAACAAACACATAGGGCCTTTTCTTTTAACCGGATTAAACGGACTGGACTTATTTTAGTCCGAAGTTTTGGAATGACAAATCGAACTAAACAGACTAAAAGAGTTAAACTAAGTCAGCGGCTTAATTTTAGTCTGACACTCTGACCCCATTCCAAAACTACAACAGGACTAAACGAACTTAACATACACGCTTAACATTAGCGTGCATAATTAAGTTCGTTTAGTCTGACTAAAAAGCAGCGCGCTAAAAGTTAAGTCCGTTTAATCCGGAGGTTTTGGAATGGCACTTTTAAGCATAATTTTTAAACCGTTTACTCCGATTATAATTAACCCTTTAATCCGGCAAAGGATTAGGCCCATAGACAATATTTTCGGTCAGCTATTGCGCAGCCATAACAGAATCGTTTCGTCCATTTTTCTTATATACTAATTGGTAGCGACATCAACTTTGCACAATAAAAATGGCTCAGCGGCGAAGTGATCTTTTCATAGGACCGATTCCTAAAACAGATAAAAAGGATTAGATCAAAATTTGTTTGGCTAATAATAATACTTCATCTCAAAACGTATTAGAAAATTTTTGGCTCTAGATAGTGGTGTTGTAAACAAAAAATTTCTACCAAATTATAAAAAGCTTTATAAACGATGTCCATGTCATTAAACAGTTATCAGCAAAACAAGTTTTAATCTAATCCGTTTAATCCATTTTAAAAAATTCTTCCCATACGTGCTCCCAAAAGTACAAACGACTACAAACGAGGCCTACTCGGTACAACGCACAATGAACCACAAATATAATAATAAAATACGCATCAAAAGAAACAATAAACTGAGAGAAATTAAACAGACCACAAGTCACAAGCTTGCATGGAAAACTGTTTAATTAGACAATACACTTCAGAATACAACAAAAGTACATCAAACAAGTACAACAGTGCTAAATTATCCAACATCACATTAAACCAAATTAGGCTGCACTCATCCTTTACAGCCGTTTACCGTTCAGCCGGCAAAAGTTACCAAAACAAAATGCAGCACACTGCAAGATAAGTGCAGTCGATTTTTGGGTGTTTTTTCAGTTAATTTTAGCTGAGCGCAGACACGGCTGTAATTAATATGAATCGTCCTTTAGCAATCCGGCACCGAACAATGGTCGAACGCGAGTCCAAATTTTCGATCAACAACCCAAAATTAATTTTGTGGCGGCTCACGCCCCATCCGGGGAATAGAACCGCCCACGTCCATCCCTGGTTCGCGAACCTTAAAGCTCCCATTCGACAGAACTGCAACTATTTTTTAGCACTTTTTCAAAATTACACGTAGAGTTGATTCATACTTACAGCCGTATGTTCGTTCAGTCTGCAATACTAACGGAAACCCAGGCAGCTAGCTAAATATTCTGCGTGAGTTTTCTACAATACTTTTTACCGCTTGACCGAAAGCACACACAACTGTAAATATGAAAGGACTTTATCCTTACTCCGCAGTAACTGGAAAAATACGGGAAAACGGTACAAAAATGTCTTTTAAGTGTGATTAATGCAGGCTTACTAAATTTGCATATGCTTACATCTATATCTTTAACGTCATTCTATATATGGGCTAACATATTTTGTTGTTCCCAGTTTTCAGTAAATTTTACTCCGCCCATTTAAGGTGGTAGTTACGTTTTCGCAGCTTTTTTCAAAGTTCTATTTTGTAGCAATTACTATATTAATTTACAAACGGTCTTTTGCATATTATTAACCCACTTATTTTTAACAAAATTACAATTTTTCAACAGTCGATGTTACTCATAGTGTGCACGCTAACTATTTTGGTGAGGCTTATCAGCTCACATTTTTGCATTTTTTCTCGTATTTCGTTATTTCGTCACTGTGGTAAAAATATTCCGCATACAGTCAAGCAATTTATACCAAAGGCACGTTGATGTGTTATAAAAGTGCTGGTATATTTAACTAAACGTAATAATTTAGCATATTTTTACAATGAGCAAAAGTTCGCCTCAAATTTTGCTAAAAAGTCAAGAAACGGCAGTTTTTATGACTTTGGTAGGCTGTAACTAAAAAAATAATCAACCTTTTCTCTCAATTCGAAAAAGGTATAGGGCAAATTTATTTGGCTACTATCAAGTATGCTTTCTTTGCATTCTTATGTACTGAACACGGTATTTGTTACTTCAACTGAAATCACTCATTGTGCTCAGAAATGACAGATTATTTAAAATTTTTTAATTTAGTTAAATAGGGCCTCATTGGTGCCAGCTAGAGCTAATATTACATTAAGCACAATTTGCCCGTACCCGTTGAAAAAATGGCGGACAAAAGATTAAAAAATGACGTTTCAGGAGACTGAAGAAAATTTGCAATTTTTGAAGGGGTTTATTAACACTGCCAATGCTCTTGGCTGCTGTTACATATACTAACCAAATTTTGCGGGTATAATAAATGCATACGGGACTATATGTATGTAAATTATGGTGCCAAGTGATTATTGGTATTTTGTGATATTGGCATGAGAAGTCAGAATTGAGGTAAAAAAACTTCAAAGTTACAGATCGCCTAGAACGACTAACAGAAATATGTCATATTTTAGCTAAAAATATTCTTAAAATAAAATGGGTTAGACCTTTTTTGAATGGCGTTTTTGAGTAGTGTGAGAGCCACAAAAATTTGCATGCAATTTTGTAAGTCCTCAAAAAATACACAAAAAATTCAGTTTTTGGGCTATAAATTAGCCGTAAAAGTTTGAATCAATGTCAAAATTCGCTGAAATATTGTTATTTGCATTCGCAATGTTCGTGCCAAATTTGATTATGTTCGATTAAGCAACTTTTGAATTATTGCAAAAACTTCGAAAACGTAACTACCGCCTTAAGATAAACTTTTGATAACAACAATGCAATATATACTAGCGCCAATTATCTCCCGCCAAAATTAACCGCGCTCCCCCATCCCCAGATATGCTGTCACAGTGTCACCTTTTTCCTTTGGGCAATTTTCTTTGCAAAAATTTGACTGTTAGGGCCTCATCCAAAATTGGATGTAACGGATTATAGGTAAACTAGTTTTGCTAATAACACAGCACAAAAATTAAAATAGCCGGCAGAAATTCTGCCCTACATGGCTTACATACATTAGCTCGGTATGTGCCGAGTTTCAGTAAATTACTTCTAACTGACGCTGCGCTATTGACGAAATAAAGTTAAATCTAATCCGATAAATCCAATTTTGGATAATAAAGACCCTTAGAAACACTTTATATTAATTTCAACTCAAAAAATCAACAAAATCACACGTCCGCTACCCAGAAGAAATATTTAAAAATGTAATATATTAAATTGATGTTAACGTCTTAACACTGTGGTAAAACAGTTATGTACCATGAACGTATACATCCATATACAATTACAAATGTATATATATATATATATATATATATATATATATATATATATATATATATATATATATATATATATATATATATATATATATATATATATATATATATATATATATATATATATAATATATAAATATATACTTAATTTTAATTGGCTAAAAAAACGAAGTGGTAACGAAAAAAAAGCTGCCACGACAATTCCACAGTACGGTTCCAACTTTTGGGTTAAATGCAGTTGGGGGGGGAAAAATAGTGGACCTATTTTTTTGAGTAGAGCACCTTGGGGGAAGCATTTTTGCTTCAAGAACCCCTATTTCATTTTTTGGATTTTCTGAGATACGACCCCCCGAAATCTGAACCCTCAGTGAGGGACGTTTTCGCAATTTTTTTCCGAAGCTCTTGTTTTTTCCGTTTTAATCGTGTCAAAATGGTGTCAGATTGTTGGTTACAATTTTTTAGAATCAAAACAAAGGCTCTTTGATTGGGTTCCTGCCGAAAAATTGGCCAAATTCGCCAGAAACGTCCAATTTTTGACCAAATTCAAACTTGGCCTTAACTTAGGCTTGGGCTTAGGCTTAGGCTTAGGGCTTAGGCTTAGTATGGGGCTTAGGCTTAGGCTTAGTATCAGGCTTAGGCTTAGGCTTAGGTTCAGGCTTAGGCTTAGGCTCAGGCTTAGGCAATAAAAAATCGAAATTTTCAGAAAAAATCCTGCCAGCTTAGCCTAGAGAATCCTGCCAACTAAGCCTAGACGATGCCTTAAAACATCATAACGCACTCAAAACTATCCAAAAACAAAGATTATAGCCATTTTTGGTTTCGAACTTTGGCCTACGCTCACTTCCAAAAACACTGAAAATGCAATTTTCAAGGGGTCATAGCTCAGAAAATCCAAATTTGTGGATAGGGGTTCTATTACAAAAAATGCTTCCCTCAAGGTGCTCTACTCAAAAAAATAGGTCCACTATTTTTCCCCCCCCAACTGCACTTGATCCCAACTTTTTAACCCAACTGTCAATGTCAACCTTCTTATCTTAAGCGGCAGTTCTATCATTACGAGTTGGTAATAATAGTCGCATATACTCTTCCAATAAGTAATCTAAAGAAACAGACTCAAGCGTTTAGTAGACGTTCAACTAAAATATGAGTCATCGATACATTGCAATGATTGGGGAACAAGTGCGAAGATTAAAATAATTCATAAAGAGACAACCCCAGAGGATCTATTAAATTCAATGAATTAGATTTACCTCAAAACGGATTTAGCGGCTTAGATTTTAACTTTTCTGGTTAGTACCATATTAACTCCATCTTCCCCTACGATTTGTCATACGTATGTACGTACACACCGTCAAATTTCTGCCGCCTACTTTAATCACTAACCATTAAAGCCCAGTTCATACTTGTCCTTAAGGACATAGGGACAAGAACAAGGACAATTTTCACTCAGCTGTTATGAAGCATTGTCCGAATTGTTTGCTCTAGGTTTTCGCATGCAAAGTGGACACAATCTTGCCTTTCTTTATGCACGATTTTGAAAATTTGGCCAGGTAGTTTTCTTGGTGTGGCTTAAGCACAAAACAATGGGGACAAGCATGAGGACGAGTATGAACCGGGCTCAACACTAACAGAAAAATTTTAATCCGCTCAATCCCCTTTTAGATATAGCCCTAGCATGGCATTTCCATACCACACATGCCAGCGCCTTCATAAAGCTAATGGTATAAACTACATATAATTACAAACCACTCTTAGTTGAATGAAATACAAACATTGTGCAGTTTATCTGTACAGGTTTGACACGAGTAGGGATCAGATTAGGCGGATTAACTTATAATCCCCATCCGTCAAAAAACAAAAACTTTTCCACAGAACAAAGGCAAAAATCCGCAATCATCCCTTACACTAAATAATAAATACAATATAACATATGTAACAAAAAGAAACACATCAAAGAGCCAACAAACAATTCAAAATCAAAGATACCGAAACTAACCTCAGAGCTGAGAATATTCTTATTCAAGTAACTTTAACTGAGTAATTATATTTTTTAGCTAATCAAGTCTATACATAAATATATGTAGCATCTAGCTAAATCGACTTTTTAACCCAGCACCAAACGTATTTTATGGCGGGCTGCATTCGATTGTAAAAATGCTATTATCGGCCGTTGTTTTAATGTTGTTTATAATATAAGTTAATATACTAAATCTAAATCGCTAAATCTGCCTTTGAATAAACGCCAAGCCGAATCTGACTCCTTTGAATCCGCCAAGCCAAGCCCATTAAACTGTGATAGTCCAAATAACATCACATCACACTTCTCTTGAGGAATACCGAACGTAAAACAGCTTACAAAATCAGAGGGGGTGCACAGTAGACAGGAAGCAAGCTAAATAGTTTTTGGGCTAGTTGAAAAACAACCCATACATGTAAACGGGGCTCAAACTTTGAGGATGGGGCTTCTCAGGCCAAATTTTATGAATGTGAGAGGGAGTCGAATCAGGTTTGAACGGGGCGCGGGGTTCAATTTGCCCTGTCCAAACCCACCCTCGTCACGTACACTCCAGTTAATACATTCTACTTTTCACAGTACATTCGCATTACTCCCTTGTTCCGGGCGCAACAGTGTTAAATGTCATTGCGCAATAATTCTGAATCAAATCCATGAAAACAAACAAAAAATAGAACCAATACACACACCTAATACACATAAAACAGTTAAATATAAAAGTACAATACATTTCGCTACACCAAATACATATTAATAAAAACCAGAACAAGTTTACATTACTATTTTACAGTGCACATTAATTGAAATGGAGAGAAAACAGATGGGAAGCTATTTACTATCTACTAACTAATCTATTAGGATTTAATTAATTTACTAAAGTACTAGTAAATTAAACCTTTCCCATTGAATGACCATTAGTTACAAGTATACTCTGATTGAGTCTGATGCACAATTAATACAGTAGGCAATGTGACACAGAGACATTGGGACTACGCAGCAGTTGAAGCTCGGATGAACAACACAGACCTAACACAGGTTCAAGGTCAATAATTGCAGGACAGGGGCTGTTCGAAACTTCGGATTAACTGGATTAGATTAACTAAAGTCTGACCAGAAATTGCTGAACCCTGAGACAAAACAAGTGGTGTGATTTCCGTGACTACTCGCTGTACCGGTTGATGACTGCAATTAGTTCTATTCGTAATGAAATCGCGTGTTTCTTTTTGTCTCAGAGTCCATCTTTTTTTGGTCAACTTTAAATCAACTTTGATGACCCGAGAAACTAAGGTAACTGATCAAACAAATGCAGGATCCTGAGACAAAAAGAAACACGGGATTTCGTTACGAATGGAAACGATTTGCAAGCATCAAGAGTACAGCGAGTAGTCACAAAAATCACGCCACCTAATTTGTCTCAGAGTTCAGCAATTTTTGGTCAGACTTTAGTTTTTCTTTCTGTGGGGATGTTAACGAATTCAGATTAACGGGATTAAATTAACTGAATTAGCCATAATATGTAATAACTCGACATATAATTGCAGCCGACTTGTGAAAATCAGCACATATATTATGCAACAAATATACAAAAGAGTGCATCATTTCAGTTAATCCGGGTACGATTCTAGATAATCTGAATTTGGGCATAGGTCCCATAGTATTAATACGCCCGTGTCACCTTCTAAAAAACTATGGCGCGCTTATGTGCAGCTGTTAAATTTAGTAACTCCATTATCCCAGTTAATCTAATCCAGTTAATACAAAATATGTCCGCACGGGTTACATCAAGAGTACATAATTGCGTCTCATTCTTCTATACGAGTGAGACGCCAATATGTACTCTTGGTTACATCAATAGGGTAGGTCTGTCTGGACCATTTATGAACACACAGAAATCAACAAACAACGAATGGCATTAGATTATACTGCTAATCACAGTGCATTGGGGGGGAATAAGGGGGTGACTATGAAAAAGAGACAGTCACAAAAGTCACGTGATATCCTAAAATTGTCGGCCTATATTCTGATTGAAATTGAAGGTCTGCGAAGTGCCAGCTCTTTGTTGCTGTTGTTGTTGTTGTTGTTGTTGCAGTAATGCTGCCATCTGCAGAGCTTGCATTTGCTGTGGTGTAAAGTTGGCCGCGCCGAAACCTAAAAATTAAGAGCCAAAACAATGTCAATATCTTACTGCAACACAAGAAGTTCAAACTTACAATTTCGATTACAAACAAATCGGCCTCCAAGATAGGAAAAAACCACGGCCCCTAAAAGCCCGGTTCATAACTTCATACTTGTCCTGAACGACGTACAAATTTCGGTCAGCTGCAGTGAAGAATTTAGAAAGCGCTTGGGCTAACCATTAGAATACGACTAGAATATCCGAGGGGTCGGTTGCTCAACTTTACAAGTCTTACAATTGTAACAATTATAAGTGCAAAACCAGATTCGTAATGACTTTATATGATGAGTTCGTAATGAATCACCTGATTTTGCACTTACAATTATTGTTACAATATTGTAAGACTTGTAAAGTTGAGCAACAGGCCCATGTGACCAATACTTTCTTCACGCAAAATATCAACTCATTTAGTCAGGTAATTTTCTTGGGGTCAATTCCTTTACCGGATTAAACGGACTGGACTTATTTTAGTCCGAGGTTTTGGAATGACAAATCAAACTAAAAAGACTAAAAGAGTTAAAATAAGTCAGCGGCTTAATTTTACTCTGACCGCATTCCAAAACTACCACTGGACTAAACGGATTTAACAAGGCACGCTTAACATTAGCGTGCATAGTCAAGTCCGTTTAGTCCGACTAAAAAGCAGCGCACTAAACGTTAAGTCCGTTTAATCCGGAGGTTTTGGAATGGCATTTTTAAGCATAATTTTTAAAACGTTTTGTCCGATTATAATTAACCCTTTAATCCGGTAAAGGAATAGCCCCTTGGAATTGCTTAGGGACGATAGGGACAAGGACAAAAGAACGAGTATAAACCGGGCTTAAAGAGAAGTGAGGGATACCTACCTACAGTACACTAGACTAAAACACTGCATTTTTTACAAAGGTATGACTAATGTATCTCTTCTTCTGTACTGACCTAGGAACAACTCCTTACGCAAACGGACAAGTACAAACCACACTTTAACCGTAATTTGATATGAGCTCCTCTTAAGCTTAGTCCGTTCTTGTACGTAAGGGTGTCTTTTTGTCCATAAGCAAATAGCTTTATCAGCTGTATTAGACTGGCATATTTTTAGTATGGGGCGCCGTCATGTACCGGTCTTAGACAGACTTCTTTTTACGGACACAAAAAATACGGACAAGACAAGTATGAACTAAGCTGATTCATACCGTCGAATGACTGCTGTTGCTGCCTGAACTCCTGGGCCTGTTTCACGGCCACCGCCTGGGACACCTTCTTCCTTAGCTCCTCCACAATCTGGCCTATTCGCATCAGCAGCAGATTCGGATCCGACCGGAAGGGTTCCTAAAACACCCAAACTACAGTAACCCCTTCCTGCTGTTGCGAGCAAAAACTGGCATCATAAGGTAAGCAGAAGTTAATAATTTAAAAGTTCCTTAATAGACGTTAAAAACCTCTTATGGTTTAGAAACAGAAACACTAAACACTAACATTTTTTGAGTTATTGCTATTTTAGAACAAAAAAGTAATACTAACATTATTCCGGGTCCAAGAGTTAAATACACATCAAAGTACATTCTGACCTTCTGACCTTTTCAAGTATATACATTTTGACCTTTTGACCTCTTCAAGTACATTTCGACCTTTTGTCCTCTTCCGCTATATTTTGACCTTTTGACACTTTCAAGTACATTTGACATTGACCTCTTCCAGTACATTTGACAATTTGACCTCTTCCACTACATTTGACCTTTTTACCTCTTCCAGCATATTTGACCTTTTAACCCCTTTCAGTACATTTGACCTTTTGACCCCTTCCAGTACATTTGACCTTTTGACCCCTTCCAGAACATTTGACCTTTTGACCTGCTAGCTCTCTAGCGCACCTGTTGCTTGATCTTGTCGACCACCAGACTCATGTCCATGTTGACCTTCTCCCCGCTCAGCTGAATGTACATGTTGCCCTGGTTGATCAGATTCCCCAGCTTCAGCTCAACCAGAGACGCTGAAAACAACCACACCAACCATCACTCTCAACGAAACCAAAGTGGTGCATAATCCCACTACCAAGAGCACATAATTAATATGGGGGGGCAGAAGGGGGTATCCAAACCGCCCCCCCCTCCTAGACAGCGGACACAACCACTCAACCTACAATCCCCTTTGATGACCAAAAAAGTGCCCCGAAAATGAGTAAAAAATCAAAAACTTTCTAAAATATTTCGGCTCAGGGCAAAAAAAGTGCCCCAAAAAAGAGTTGAAAATCGAAAAACCATGAAAAATTTCCGGCTGTCGCCGGAGAAGTACCAAAACCAGAAACAATCCCCCCCCCCTTTAGCCGGGGTTCGAGCAGCTTCTCGACGATTCCTCCAGTGCATTTCTGCAAATGAATATTACCCCTATCATGTACTCTTGCTACTATCCATTTATAGACAGGCGAGCTAACATTTGAGCTACTAGGCCAATTAGTTAACTAGTTAATTACCATTACTGACCTGAAGTCTGATACTGGACCATGACTTAGACAAAACTAAACACGTGCGTTCTTTAGCTACTGAGCAAGAGTTGACGAGAATACACTCGTTTCAAAAACTAAACATACTTTGTTAGTCAGACTAACATTAACTAAGTTAAAAAAAATTCAGGGGATTTTTTATCATTTTTAAATTTAAAAAATTTAGGGTATTTTGATCCATCAGGGAAATAAGGTCCTCCGAATCTGACGCTCTGACCAAATAGCCCTCTCCCCCAAACACTTTGTCTATATCCTCATCACACATGTATATATGAATTTAATCAAGAGTTCATATTAATAGGAAAGAGTAATACACTCTTCCCTGTACTCTTGTTATAATTATTATCAGAAAGACCCACCGCCGGATGGTCTTCCTCGTTTTTCATTCTCGAACTCTTCCCAGGCCTGCGTTCGTTCATCCTCGGTCAGCTGTTCCTCCACCTGGTTCTGCAGAAGCGAGTCGTGCTCGTGATACGTCACCATCCACTCCTTCTGCTCCACCAGCAGGTCGGCTAACAGCAAGTCCTGAAAACACACAAGACATAGGGCCAATTCCTAAAAAGGATTAAACGGATTAGATTAAAATTTGTTTTGCCAATAACTGACGACATCGTTTATGAATTCATACTAAATTTACGATAGCAATAATTTGTCGCATCTCCCGCTTGTGCACAAAATTTTTTAAGTCTACCTCAACATCGAAAGAAGTTATTAGGCAAACGAAATTCTAATCTAATCCGTTTAATCCATTTTAAGAATTGGCCCTCAGTCATTCATACTTCTGTACGGACATTGGGACATACGGGCAAACGCACGACTCGGCAATTTAAAGCGCGAGCACAAAGAATATTTGATTTATACTGTCGTCCGTTCAGAAGCCATAATATGTCCGTTTGCCCTTATGCCCGAGAGGTACGGCAGAGCTGAACTGAATTTAACCTTACCAGACACACAATCTCAAGGTTCCACTGCGCCGAAGAGATGCATACCCAGTGAGAAGTGACTGGTTGCTAGCGGTATCGTTTTGTGACTATCGCGGCACCCAGGGCTCTACCGCAGTAGTCTTTGATCCAGAAACCCTGAGAGTGATGACGCATGGTAATTTCTAGTTCCATTTCATCTGTCGATAATCAGTCGGCCAACTTTCATGGCTTTAGCCATGCGGATATTCGAAACACCCTGAAGTGGATTTCAGCGCACGACGATAAAAACGGCGAACGTCCAAGTGTGTATCTGGTGGACGCCATTAACGAACTGCGCCTGGGGATATGGAACACCTTGTCTCTCTCTGACAGCAACAGGCAATATATCTTGGCCCATGATCTAGACCTATATAAAATCGATCTGTGTCTAACTGAAACAAGAATCACCGGTCAAGGGGTATTGGACGTGGCCACACCTCACACCACCTACCACATTCTGTACAGTGGAAAACTTAACTCTGCAACCAGTGGTGTGGCAATAGCGACGTCAAAACCAGCTAAAACTGCTTTGGTGGAATACAATGCTGTCTCTGACCGTCTTCTAGTGGCCCGCTTTATCCATCGTTTTGGAATGCTTAGCGTTGTCTGCTGTTATTCTCCAACTGAAGTGGCGGCAGATGTCGATAAAAATGCATTCTATTGTGATCTCACCAGTGCTCTAGACAAAATACCATCTTCAGATTTCCTAATACTGGGCGGTCACTTCAATGCTGAAATCGGCTGTGACAGATCGGGCTGGGATACTGTGCGGGGACCCTTTGGCTCAGGAGATCTAAATGATAACGGTCTGAGGCTATTGTCGACGGCATCGAACTATGGTCTGCGTGTCAGTAATTCCAACTTCCAACACAAGCCAATCCATAGCCACACCTGGTACAGCAACGCCGGAAATTCATGCAAAAAACTTGACTATTTGTTGATTAGGCGTCGCTGGACTACATCTGTGAATGACGTCCGTGTTTGTAGACAGACGGCTTTGCCTAGTGATCATCAACTTGTCATAGCCAGAATTCGGCTGAAACTGAAGTCTGCGCCCAAGCAAGTGTCTGTGGCGTGCCTGGGTTTTTTTTTTCGCTGGCAAATTTTCGCAATTTTGCGAAAAGCTTGAAATTTTTTTCGCAAAATCAAATTTTTTTTTCACAGACTTAACTTTAGTTTCTTAATGCAGTAGATTTTACATTTAAATGTTAATAAAACATTTTCCCGTCTAGACAGGATTCAGATCGACGCAAGTTTTACTCTTTTTGGCCAAAAAGCAACGATTTTGACATTTTTATTTAAATTTATGGAGCCGTTCTGAGAATTTTGTGTAATTTTTCACAATTTTCACAATCGATGCTCAGCCGTAAAAAAATTTCAGAAGACTCGGCCAATGACCAAGTTAGGCCTGCAAATGCTAACATTTTGAAATGTTTCTTAATTATGTCACCTCCGAGTCTCCGACCCCTATTATACTGTCCATTATTGTTACATGCAGTCGGTGTGATGATACATGGAAGAAAATGTGTCCCATTTACAGTCACTAGAACACCAAGTCACAAAGTTGCACGAGTCCGGGCCTAGGGGATAAAAAAAAGTCGGAGAAATTTTCAATTTTTAGGCCAAATTTGGTCAATTGGGGACGTATCGGAAATTTTTTCCGACTAAACCACAAAAATCAGCGCATGGACCTTACGAGTTCATCTCCACTACGTAAAATTTTTTTCGCAATTTTGCGAAAAGGTTTGAAAATTTTTCGCAATCTTCAAATTTTTTTCGCAATTGCGAACGTTTTTGCGCAAAAAAAACCCAGGTCTGTGACAAAACTAAATTTAGCTCGTCTTTCTGAACCAAGACTGGAGCACGCCTTCAATGTGACAGTATCCAACAAATTCAGCTTACTCGCTGACCAAAAACCTGACGATCCAGATGTCGCATGGTCAAATATGAAAACAATCATGCTAGATAGTGCTGCAGAAGTGTTGGGGAACAAACCGAAACGGTCACGGCAGCATCTCAGCACTAGAACCCAGCTTCTTGTGCAGCAAAGACAAGCTGAACAGTCAGAGGACAAGCGTCGTGCTCTATCATACCAACTTCGCCGAAGCATACGTAGCGACAATTACAGGAAATGGTCACAGATCGCTAATGATATGGAATCAGCCGCTCGAAAAGGAGACTCTAAACAACTGCACAAGATGCTCAAGTCCATAAGTGGCAAACCGTCACAAAACTGCTGCTCCTTGAGATCAGTCGACGGTTCCACTAGTTCAGATCCCACGGGTAAACTGAAATGCCTAAAGCGCCATTTTGAATGTCATCTGAATCAGCCTAAGCCATCTACGTCCGATGACTACCTGATAGAAATGGCTCGAGTTGCCAAGCCCAATCCACTAATAGACTGTGATCCACCCAGCGCCCAAGAAATCCAACAGGCTATCATATCCTTAAAGCGAAATAAGTCCTGTGGCCCTGACAATGTCCCTGCTGAGCTGTTTAAGAGCCTGCAGATAACACTGCTGCCTCATCTGGTACACCTTGGTCGCAGAATTTGGGCTTGCGGCCGCTTCCCGAAAAGCTGGCAGGAGGCGTTTATAGTTCCTCTGTTCAAAAAAGGAGACGCAAAAGACTGCTCCAACTATAGAGGCATCGCAATATTACCAATAATTGGCAAGATATTTTCCAACGTAATTTTGAAACCGCTTCTGACAGTGGTGGATAGCAATACCAACGAAAACCAAGCTGGTTTTAGACCCGGTCGTAGTACTATTGACCAAATTTTCACCATCAGACAGCTTTTAGAAAAGCGTTATCGCCACAGCCAGGAGACTTTTGTAGCCTTCTTGGACTACAAAGCTGCCTTCGATAGTATCGATCGGGACTCATTGTGGCATTTGATGGCAGTAGCTGGCATCCCTGCACTGTTCATCAGGCTCGTAAAGCGTATGTATGCTGACTCAACCTATTCCGTCAAAGCTTTTGGTCAGACGTCTGAGCGATTTGAAGTGCACACTGGAGTGAGACAAGGAGACACCCTGTCACCACTCCTATTTCTAAGATCAATCGACTGGGTAGTTCAACGCGCATTTAATCCAGAATATGGAGCACAGCTTGGACAAGATTTTCGATTATCTAGTCTGGAATTTGCAGATGACATAGCCATTGTGGCTGAATCGGCTCAAAGTCTACGCGAGCACATCGAGAGTCTGCAAATATCAAGTGAGCCGTTGGGTCTACAGTTCAACTTCAACAAATGCAAAGTGTTGCGCACCAACACCATCGCAAGTGATATCTCCATCAATGGCCAAACGCTCGATGATGTTACCAATTTCAACTATCTTGGCAGCACGATGAGCAACTCCTGCGACTGTATTGCTGATATTAGTGTCAGAATAGGTAAAGCAACAGCTGCCTTCCGAACACTTTGGCGAAATTTGCGACGTCTCCGGCACCTATCAGTACGTCTGAAATCTAGCTTATTTGACTCAATGGTCTTGTCCATACTGCTTTACGGCACTGAGACCTTGGCTGTTAGAGACGTTGACATCCGCAGACTACAAGCTTTTGAAATGCGCTGTCTAAGAACTATGTTACGTCTTGGCCCATACGATCGCACAAGTCCATCAGTGATAAAAGCAAGATTTGGTGGTCGACCTACTGTAGCTAGTGTTATTCAGCAAAGACGTCTTCGCTGGCTTGGACATGTAATGCGCATGAATCCCACCCGATATCCTCGGCGCTGCTTAACATCTTCTATTCCGCAAAATTGGAAACGACGTCGAGGGGGCCAGAAAAAAACATGGGACGATGTTGTTCGCGCTGACTTGAAAAATGTCATGCGTACATACCACCACAATAGATTTGACTGGACAAACACTGTGAGCGATTTGGCGATGAGCAGAAGCCAATGGAGACATATTATGGGTCTGGTGATAAACGGCGACACTGGGCCGCCCTGATCAGCACTGGTCGTTGGGTGATTAGTGCGTGAGTGAGTGAGACACACAATACTTGAATGGTGCGTTCTAGCTCGGAACGGACATATTAATATGGCTTGGTTTAGGAAAAAGCTAGCGTCAAGTTACTAGAATCAATTTTTCATGTCTCGGGCTCGGCTATGCAATTATTGTCGATCACAATATAGCCTGTAAAACAACGCTGTCAAGTCAACCAAGAAAAAAAGATTAAAAACTGCTGTCAGAAGTCGACCTTTGGGAAAGTGGGTACGGGGCGCTTGTTGGCGGCGTTGGGGTCGTCGGGGGCGAAGTCGTACAGCTCGTAGAGATCCGCGGCCGTGAAGTGTCGCTCGATCTGGTGTTCGTCGACCACGCGGTAGGCCAGGGACTCCTTCGTCACCTGCCGGTCGTAGATTTTCTCCTCCATCGTGCCCTAAAATTATCAATTTTTTTATATTTCTCATAATTAAAAAACTATATCATTATTTTTTCAACATCACTCACAGATCACAATCACGTGGTTTTTTTATCACGTGGTTTTTTTCATCACCTAATCACGCAATCTTCACGATTTTTCATAAAAGTTTGTATTTACTATTTCTCAATTATATCTCTATTACAATATATTACATGGCCATGAGACGACATTCAGGTCTCAGTGGGGAGGAAGGTAGTATTTAACTCTCCAAAATTTTAAAAAACTTCCACCACCTTTATAACTGTTAAGAAAAGAAGAAAATAATTTTAAAAAAACGGACGAATTCTCGCGATTTTTTTATTTGTTCCAGACCAATGAGACTGAAATAAGGATCGGGCTTTTGAGCGTGCGATTCAGTCTAGTTTTTCATATCCCGCTGTTTCACGTGATAATGATTGTTTTTATAGCAAGAGCTCGTGAGACATTGATCAAGTCTAAACCGGTCAACCGGATACTATTACATTTGACAACATTTCACATTGTGAGCAGCATAGACTACGCCCACACCCTCTTACGTTTCAACAACATTAGCTTCATAGTACACATAGGGGGATATCCACCGCCCCTATCAGAAAAGTCGGCACACCATACCCTCTCAACCTCACACCAGCATTTGTCGGCCAAAAAAGTAGTAAAAAAACCGAAAAATGGGTAAAATTTTCCAGCTCTGGCTAAATAAGTGCCCCAAAAATGATTTTTTTACACAAGTGCCCTAATTTCTGGCTATCGTTAGCAAAAAACCAAAACCGGTGACCCCCCCCCAGACAGTCCCCCCCCTCTCACTGATTGCTCCCATGCATCTCTGATTTAAGATGAGTCAGGTCATCAGGTCACACAAACCTGAGCAATAAATCGATAAATGTAGACTGGTTTTTTCTGTCCAAATCGGTAGACTCTGAAAATGGACTGGATGTCATAGGAGGGGTTCCAGGAAGCGTCAAAGATCACCACCCGATTGGCCGCCACCAGGTTCACCCCCAGCGAGCCTGCCCGCGTTGAGATCAAAAATAGACGAGCTCTGAAAAAAATATCAAAAAAACATGCATTATTCCAACTATACATGTAACGGGGTCAAAAGTTTGACGCGCTCTCTGGTTAAACTTTGGAGACCCTTTACCCTTGATCGACCAAAAATACCCCAGATTTTCTAAAATTTTCAAAAAGTAGCATTTTACCCAACTTTGCATACATTTTTGTGATTCTTCCCCGCTGCCCCTCGATTTAGATTTTCGCCCCTTCATACATATACGGCTGACCATTCTCAGTTTTTGTGGAATCCGCACAGCTACTAAGTCATTTGCAACAGACATTGGCTACAAATTTTATACAATAGCAGGCATAGCTACAAAAAATTTTATGTATTACAACAGAAAAAGCTCCAAATTTTCATGTAACAACAGGAAAAGCTATACAAATTAATACAGCAATTAATACAGTTATGCAAATGAGTAGTTAATTGCATTCAATTAAGTACACAACTACACTCTAGTAGAATACCCTACCTCAGATTGGTGGGGTC
Organism: Trissonchulus sp. WLG1_4; assembly: GCA_030248245.1. Classification (NCBI taxonomy): domain Eukaryota; kingdom Metazoa; phylum Nematoda; class Enoplea; order Enoplida; family Ironidae; genus Trissonchulus; species Trissonchulus sp. WLG1_4. The sequence continues at coordinate 26,215 of JASANF010012538.1, read as the reverse complement.
ATTGAATCGGTCAATGAAGTCCTGTCGACTGGTGGCTGCGGTGGAGCCGTCCATGCGGAAGTAGTCCAGATTGCGGGCCCAGCCCCATCGCTCGTCGGTGATGTTGGCCAGGGACTCTTGGGACGCCTGCCACTCCGTGTCCTCGTAGTAGGCCAGAAAGTGCTCGATCAGGTCCAGGGTCACCAGCGACTGAGAGAACACCAGGCTGCAAAACACAAACAAACTAGGCCCCATAAAGCCCGGTTCATACTATTGTCCTTAAGGACACAGGGACAGAAACAAGGATAACTTTTGGTCAGCTGATATGAAAAATTGACACAAGTTGGTTAATTTCACCGCGTAGCGTTCTTGCAATCGCTTAAGGACAAAATGATAGCAACAAGGACGAATATGAACCGTGCCTAAAAGTCCGGTAAATATTTGTCCTTGTCCTTGTCCTCTGTGTCGGTTGGTCCCTAAGCAATGCCCAAACTATTTCCATACCAATTTGACCAGTTTTTTGCCTGAACACAGTCAGGGTCTAGTCCAAATCGCATGCGAAAAATTAAGCCAAATGGTCTGAGTCGATTTCTCACTTTTGTGCTTGTCCCTGTCACCATGTCTTTAAAGACAAGTATAAACCGGTTTTAAAATTAGATGCCATACAACCACAGTTTATCTCGGGGGAAAAGGGGCATGGGGCGTATCCGGGAGCCCCCGCCCCAGATTTTCAATTTTGGTACAAGGGCAGCAAAATTCCCGCCAAAGGTACAACGGCCAGCAAGTCGTTTTGAAGGTAAAACATGATAAATTTTTAAAATCATAAATTTTTCGTTAAAACGCGGTAATTTGGTGACTGACTTTCGCTAAAACACGTTCCTGGAATTATCTACTACAATTTAATTGCTTTCACATGAATCAAAGCAAACTGTGTATTTAACACTATAACTTCAAATAAATGTACCAATCTTACAGTTTATCACCAATTTCTTCACATTTCCGTATAATGGAAAATAGAATGACCATTTTCCCCGAAAGCTCAACTTTGAATTGGTCTTCGAAGCAGACAAAGTCGGACCACCAGTGCTTCTCGCCAGCCGGCGACGGGACTTCGTCTGAAACATCAGTAGCCAATCAGAGCATAGATTCTGCTAAACACACTTTCATATAATATTAGTTAAGGAATAATTGCCAAAGAATTAAGTAGAACTATAATATACTATTTACTAAACAAACTACAGCTGCAAGTTCAAACGAAAACAACTCTACGTAGCTCAGCTGAGTAGCTAATGCCTTTTCACGCCGCTTTATTTGCAGTTTGTATGAACTTCATGTTTTGTTCAGCAGTTCATTAACACTAGACAATTAAACTTAAACTTATTACTTTACACAAACAAAAAACCTCTATTTCATATTTATACTTACATTACAGTATGAAATGGCATAAAACGAAAAGGTTTAAAACACAACAAGAATCAGTTTTTCTCTAAAGATATACCACAAAACTGTAACTGTAAAAAAATGCTAACCGGTAAAAAACAGTAAACAGTTTCTCCCGCCCTGAAGATATTCCCTGAAACGGTAACAAAATGGTAACCGATCAAAACCGTAAACGCTTCCTCCCCTCTCCCCCCGAACCCCACCCTGTCCATCTGTGCCCATAACGCACCATCTTGAGTGATGTCAATGCCTGCCTCTGCGGCGGCGGCGACAGCCCCCCTGGTCCTGGTGCGGAACTTTGGCTGGACCACGGCCACCTCCTGGATCTCGTCGTCGGACTCCTGGCGGACGCGGAAGTCGCTGTCATCGTCCTCCTCCTCGCACGACGATCTAGAACAAAAAAAAAGGGTAGCTGAAAAAAATCCCCCCCCCCCCTCAGACATCCGGCACCCCCCTTCTCTGATGGCCAAAAATGTGCCCCAAAAATGCGTAAAGAATTGAAAAATTGCAAAAATTTTTCGCCTACGGCCAAAAAAGTACCCCAAAAAAGAGTTGAAAATTGAAAAATTGTCAACTATCGCTGAAAAATGCCAAAAACTAGGGACCACCCTCCCTTCCGCCATGGGTCGGGCACCCCCCCCCCCCCGCGCCGATTATCCTCGTGCATATCTGGTGCAAAAATGCTCATGCTGGTGACTGTTTGTTACAGTTTCGAAGTATCTGTTTCAGTTTCTATGAGATCTAAGTTCTGTTAAAAAATAAAACCCCATTTCTATAACTTATGTTTACAGCCGTATGTCAGTCCAGTCGGCAAAATTACGAGATATTAGCGCCACTAATAGTGCACAAGATGAAATTGCGGCGTGCTTATTCCGTAATTTTGCCGGCTGAACAGACATTTGACATTATTAAGTATGAATCCAAGCTTCGTTCCGACTTAATGTGTCCCAAAGTCAGAGACAAGAGTAAAAAAACTTTGGATCTACCTCGAACCATTCTCCAAATTTAGGGCTGATTTTAGAGAACCTATCTAGTAATCATTCATTGTTACGAAAACCATCAAATATTTTCTGACCCGCTCTTTTTGGCTTTTTTATTCTTCTTTTTCTTTTTCTTTGTCTCCGTCTCTGACTCATCGGGCGTACTGGCGTCGTCTACAAAATCGTCCTCGCTTTGGGCCACAGCCTGCAAAACTCAAAAATTAACCATTTTGTCCAAAATGAACTGAACGGAGTTTAATCCATTTCGCTTCCATCCAACTTATTTGGTTATTAACACAGCATCAAGCTATTTTAGCAATTAAAAAGACTAATCGTCAACATATTTGTACCACAGATTCACTTGCTAAAGTTGCTGTTGAATGAATGAATGAATTTACTCACGAACACCAAAATAATCAGATAATTATGTATCAACAACGGAAGCTACAAAAACAAACAAGCACTGCTCAGAATCAGAGAATTTTGTTTCCTAACATACTAAAATTAGCATAATTACAAACACCACTACATACCTCCCCTCCATTTTTAAAAATCAAAAAACCAAACAAGCCCCTAAAACCTGTTCCAAAAAAACCTACTCTCTTATCCTCAATCTGCTGAGCCAGGACAAGAGCATAGGGATGAGTCCAGACCCTGTGGAGTTTCTGGTAGTCGGAGAAAAGGGAGCGCCGGGCCCGGAGCGAGTCCAGATCCAGAGCTCCCACGACGGTTTCCAGGTAGTGCCTGTAGAGGGCAATCTGGGCCGCTGACAGACGCACCGAGAGCACATACTCCAGCTTGGGGCTCAGGAAGTCGCGCAGCACCGAGTAGTCACGACGCTGAAATACACTATCGAGAGTACAAGATCAACATGCAGACACACACGCATGCATCAAGAGTAGAGAAGAGGATAAGTTATGGTAATCATCATAGTTGCGTCCGACTATAATACTCTTGCTAGCAACAGAAGGGTGAGGGGAGTTACGTAGCACCGAGTAGTCACGACGCTGAAACACACAATACACTATCAAGAGTACAAGAGAAAGATATACATCAAGAGCAGAGGATAAGCTTGTTATAGTAATCATCATAGTTGTATGCGACTAATACTTTTGCTAACGTCAAAAGACACGCACACACACCACACTAGCATCAAGAGTACATAAAAAGGCCGCATGACAAAAGTCTGAGAACCAGGGACAGAGTTGAGGCTTGCTGCCTATTATGGCTATCCACTATCCACACTAACAAGCCTCAATGATCTAAGTTCAAAAGTGACTACCCCCTCGTCCTCCCCCCCCCCCCAAAAAAAAACAAACGTCCCCCCTCGACCTACATGCACGACGTGGTCCAGTGTTTTGTGCAGCACGTGGGCCCGTCGTTTCATGACGCGCACGTCGAAATCGGTTGAGTCACGACACTGGCCATTTTTGATCGGGTTCACGAAACGATTGCAAAATTCCTTTTTGGTTCCCAGCAGATTTGGCTTCACAAAGTTTACCATGGTGTGATCTGAAAATGGACAAAAAATTTTTAAAAAATTGTGAGCTAAAAACTTACACAAATTCAAAATTTCAGAACGAAATCTTTTGGCATTGGATTGCGTTAGTGCTCTAAAAGAATTATGAATCGAATGGTAAAAGCCTCTAATGCCATTATTATATTCTGGTGCTACTGCTATAACTTCTTTGACACACATAGCTTATGCATGGTTTTTTAATTTTTTCTAACTTTTTCATTTCGACTCTGTAAAAGGGCGCAAAATTTATGTAAAATCTATTATATTGGTTTATCGATGTTATTATTAGTACACGTCTAGTTTACACAATGTACACACAAACAACAGTTTTACATTCAATCAGATTATTCTGGAGCGGCGTTCCGGTCAGGCAAATGCGTCGGCCCGTCTTCACCTTGTTCATCTGGATGCTCACTTTAGAGTTCTCATTCTTCAGCATGTGGCCCTCGTCACAGATCACCAAATCAGGGCCTAAACATTCAATTAATCCGCGGCTCTGGATTAAGCGGATTAGAGACAGATTTATTAGGTTCATAGATGTAGCGGAATAAAAATGGAGATCTTAGGGCTTTGGAGGGGGGGCCTCTCCGGCCAAATTTTTGGGACTCTCCCCCTGCCCTGATCGACAAAAAATACCATAAATTTTGCAAAATTTTCCCAAAAAACTGCCATTTTTACTAAAGTTTACCCAAATTTTCTGGACTAAATTTACCCTTCCCCCCGGCCCCATGATTTTGAAAGTCCCATCCCTATCAGCCCCATGTCATGTGGATGACTAGGTTATAAGAAGGCAAGGTCAGACAAACGTGGCAGGTTATCAAAAAATTAACTTAGCGGAGTGAACGTGTAATATATACTTGGAACAATATGGTAAATTATGCATTCCTGAAACTAAGTCATGAGTTATCAGCATCTGCGCGATCAAAAGATCCCTACAAAATTCATAGCAACTGGTTAAAAACTCCCAAGTTTCGAAGCAACTAAAATCTGACTAAAAAATATCATGTCTCAAGAGTTCAGCAATTTCTGATCAGACTTTAGTTAAACTCCAAACAGAATCTCGACTATCCATCTTTTTACCAGGGTCTAGGAATGCCTTCTGGAATATTTCCCTGTGTCGTTTGTTCTTGACGCGCTGCTTGGTGGGCTCGGCCAGGTCGCGGAACATCTCGTAGCCGATGATCAACACCCCGCCCTCCTCCAGCCACTCGCTGCAGTAGTGCGCCCGCACCGCGTTGTCCTTCGCATTCGCCAACTCCCACACCTGCAAGGGGCAGGATTAAGTGAATTAAATGGATTAAATGGCTTAGATTAACATTGCATGCAACATCATTTTTGGCGATACTTGATGGATTAAACCAAGGGCCTATTCCTTTACCGGATTAAAGGGTTAATTACAATCGGACTAAACGGTTTAAAAATTAAACTTAAAAACGCCATTCCAAAACCTCCGGATTAAACGGACTTAACTTCTAGCGCGCTGCTTTTTAATCGGACTAAACGGACTTAACTATGCCCGCTAATGTTAAACGTGCATGTTAAGTCCGTTTAGTCCAGTAGTAGTTTTGGAATGGGGTCAGACTAAAAGTAAGCCGCTGACTTATTTTAAATCGTTTAGTCCGTTTAGTCCGGTTTGGCATTCCAAAACCTCGGACTAAAATGAGTCCAGTCCGTTTAATCCGGTAAAGGAATAGGCCCCAAGAGCACATAGTCCGGTTTGGCATTCCAAAACCTCGGACTAAAATGAGTCCAGTCCGTTTAATCCGGTAAAGGAATAGGCCCCAAGAGCAAATAATGGCAAGAGTATGACACTTTAGAAAGTTTACCAACTCCCATACCTACAATAACAGCAACACTAATTCACGGGATTAAGTGGATTAAACGGATTAGATTAACTTCGCAGGTAACAATCATCTCATATGCTCAATGTTACACATTTATGGGTTAGTAGAGTATCGAATACCGTGGAAAATCATTGTACAAAACAGGCCCTGTTGTGGTAATCACCATAAATGTACTTACCGGGCCGAATTAACCGGACATAATATTGCTCAGTTTCATAATCCAACAATTAATCTCAAATTCATGTACTCCGCTTCATCCTAAAATTAATCTAATCCGCTAAATCTCTATTTTCGGCTGAAGTCCTACATTGATTTCCAGCGATTCCTGGTCCGGGTCGTCGTCCGGCGGGGCGAGCCACCTCTGGAACTCGGCCACCCAGTTGAGGATGGTGTTCTTCGGCCCGACCACCAAGGCCCGCTGGATGCCCAGTCGTTCACAGTTCATCACCGTGTGCAGAAAGGTGATCACCTAAAAAAAAACAACCAAGCCCCCTTTTTAGCTAAAAAAACAGTTGTTAGCATAAATACATGTATAGGGGAATGGGATACCCCCCACACTGAGGGTCCAGAAAGGGGAGGAAAAAGCACTTTCCAAAAAGTTAGCAAATTAAAGTTCGCAAAATTGAGGCCAATTTAGGCTATTTTAGGCTGACCAGGGAACGGGAAATTGAAAAATAAAAAACCGCGTGTACTGTTTTTTTCTATGTGACAATTGTGCCAAAGGTAAGACTGCATTCATTAAAGTTTCAATGCAATAGTTAAGGTGCCATCCCTTCTGGACAGGGAGAAATATGCACCAGGCTCAAGGGATACGGTGTAAATTGTATTACCCTTGCGGGAATGAACAACCTTCAAGAGCTGCTTCATTCCCGCAAGACCATAATGCCATATCCGGCTATGCTCAGAAAACACTTTAGCAAAGTGCCGGATATGAGACTTGGGCCATAAGATCAGCTTGTGGCGTGATTATTTCGTAATTCTGTCGACTGAACGGACACACGGCTGTAAGTCCGTCTAAGAAGTCTGCCCCCCGCTGACCTGCAAGGTTTTTCCCAGGCCCATGCAGTGCGCCAGAATGCCCCCTCCGTACACATTCCTGTCGCCGTCCTTCACCACTTGCTCGAACGCACAGTCGTACATAAACTTCACGCCTGACAACAAGACATGCAACTTACACAGACAGCTCTAACTGTATGCAAAATAATCCATAACAACCATAGGGGGAATTACCTGTAACCTGCAAAATTGTAAGCTGCCGACTTGCTTCAAATTTGCACACAAGGTAGCCCCCGCGTCGGCGCATAATATTTGTAAAAACTGATACCAATGTTATTGCCAGGGGCGAGGCGGGGAAGGTTAAATTCAAAATTCCAACCTTCAGATTGATCGAAAAAATTAACTCAGAACTAAACTAACTCAAACTCTCAGCTCATACAACACAGCCAGTTGTTTAGCTTAGTCATCATTCCTCAATTTGTGACTAGCAGCCAGTCATAATACGTATATTCATCCCTGACTCACCCTCGGCCTGATGTGGTTTCAGGCTGGAAACGAGTCTGGGATGAACCTGCAGCGTGGGCTCTCCCTTTTCGTCCTTTTCCAGGATCACCCGAACCACTTGTTTCTGAGCTGCCTCCACCGCTTTCTCGTTTTCCCCGACCTCAACAGTTTCGATCCAGTTGTACTGAAAACAAAAAAATCAAGAATTTGCACGTATTTTGACAGCTTTATATCAAAATCTTGCCTTGGTTAGCTACGGGCGAATTGAGATCCGATTTTCCTTGTTTCAATCTGATTTGTCTGTGGTGGCCAAAAACGTGTCAACTTTGGCACTACATAATTATATCATTAAAACGCTGACTACTGTCGTTGACACTTTTCACAAGTTTATTTGCCATGTAGAAAAATATTTCTCAATATTCTCATAACAATTTCTCTTTGCAAAAAACAAACTTAGTATATACCCCCTCGAACTAGACAGAATGGCAGCGTACATATGTTACTAAGCTAGAGCAAACCAGATGAATGACCTGTTTCTGTTTATCAGCAATTCGTTTCTGTCGTTCGCGCTCCAGCTTGAAGGCTTCTTTGGTAGCGTCCGAGATGTCCTTATTCTTCATGATCTTTCGGATGTTCTTCCTCTGCTTGCTCGGACTATCTTCTCCGTCCTCATCTCCTTCCCCCTCCTTCCCGCTCTCCGACTCCGACACCTTCACCCGTTTCCGCTTGCTCTTTTTCTTGCCCTCCCCCTTGCCCCCCTTCTCCCCCTTCTTGGGTCGCCCCCTCTTTTTGCGCCTCTTGGCTTCTTTTTCCGACCCTTCGGAGTCGAACAGCGAATCCTTGGACGCAGCACTTTCCTCCTCAATTTCCGTCGCCGTTCCGCCCTCGTATTCTTCACTGCTCGAGCCACGAATACGCTTTTTCGCCCTTAAAAATAACAAATACAACACTGGCAATTTTTTTGTTATAAAACGGAGTGTGGGGGAGGGGGCAGTAAGTTATGAATTTCAATTCCACCCCAGTGCCCTATTACACTGCAGATTTTTGCATAGTAATCCTAATTACACACATGCCTGAACAGCAACCTCAGCAAATGAATTTGTGGTCCAACCAAAAAGCTAAAATTCAAGTATTAATGCGCAAAAAGTACAACATCACCAATGCTTGCAGGCAAATTTTCCTCTTCTTACAAAAGCGGGGGTGGGGTTAGAATTCTGTTTATTTATTTCTGTATTTTTTCTTTGAAATGAAATTTCTTTATTTCTTTATCCATTTCCTATTATACCGTCGCCACAATGTTATATCGTTGTGTGTGCGTGTGTGTGTGCAGACCTTTTCTTTTTCTGTGACGTGCTGGGCTTGACGGCGTCGTCGTCTTCGTCTGGCTCCTTCTCCGACTCCTCGTGCTCCTCCTGCTCCTTCTCCTTCCTGGCTGACCTCTTATTCTTCTTTGCCTTGCCTTCTGATAAACTTTTGGCAGTCTTCTAAAAATATTATAAAATTAAATTTAATTTAAAAAATTCTATTTCCTATTCTAAATTCTATAAACCACTAGTCATTATTTTTGACATTAAAAATAAACCGCACTGTTCAGATAGTAAAACAAAAAAATGTGTCAATCCAGAGAAATACATCCCAAAGTAAAGCTTGTACTTTTCGCACCATACAGACGAGCAAATAATCATCCACCCCGACCCCATACATGTGACAGGGTGAAAATTTTGGGGGGGCCTCTCCGACCAAATTTTGAGTACCCTCCCGCCTGATCAAACAAAAATACCCTGAATTTTGTAAAACTTTCCTAAAACAGTGCCATTTTGGCCACATTTTCGAAACCCGCTCCCCGTTCCCTCAATTTTAGGGCGAGTCCCCCACCCCCCATAGATTTATGATCCACCCATCCCACGCAAACTAAAAAGTAGTGCGGTGCTAACAAGCAATTATTAAACTGATCCACTTTAAATCTCAGCCTACATTTAGTAATTGATTGGTCCTTTGTAGATCTCGTTCCAGCGACGAGTCTTCCTCATGTCCGACGTTTTCTCCGTCAATTTCAGCTCCGACTTCGTCCCCATTTTCTGCTCCGTCCATGTCGACGGACGGAGTCTCCAAATTCGAGTCTTCCTGGGCTTTTTCATTCTTCTTGTGCTCGTCTTTCTTGCGCTTCTCTTGGCCTGATTTGCCTGATGCATTTGTGTCTAAACAAAATGCTATTTTGCTAAATGCGTTTTGTGTAAAATTTGTATAAATTTAAAAGTACTTTGTGTAAGATGGTGTGCACATGTCAGAATTCTTTATATTCACACAAATTAATTTTACCCATAAGCAAAACATCATTTATTTAATGATTTAATTATTATACCTTTACCATTAATATTATTAAATACCATTATTACTCTATCTATACATTGCCTCAAAATATGAAAACCTTGTAATTTCCACAATTAAAAAGTTAATCCCGTTTGTCTTAATGGTCTTTAAGGAGTTGTGTTTTTAAGCATGACTTTGGCAACCTTGGCCGAACCAAAATAAAAGTTTAGATAGATAAGAGATAGACCCAACACGTCGAAGTTAAACAAAAAAACAAAACAAACAAAAAACAAAACATACCTTCGTCCTCCCCACAGCTCAACTCGGCAAACTCGGTCAGGTCAGGCGGAGCTTCGGACTCGAATAATCCATCGACTGTTGAATTCTGAAAACAAAAAACTCTTATTGGCTAAACCCTAGTTAGTCGGATTAGAAATCCGTAGGCTCAAAATTTAATAAGTTTACGCATATTTACAACACAACAACACAGCTAACATGTAGCCCCATACATGCACAGTTTCCCACCGTATTCTATCCATATACTTTCCACTAGTCCAGCGCCACCATGAACAGAATACTGTTTTTTGGTGTCTAAGTATGTAAGTCTAAAATAGAAAGCAGTAGTAGCAAGTTTTCATTTAGTTTTTTACGAGCAGGTCAAAAAATTCTGATACGTCTCCAATTGAGACAATTAACTGCAAATTTTAAACAACTTCTTTTTCATCCCCTTCTCCGACAGGCAAGAAATATAGGAAAAAACTCACAAAATATATATAGGAATATCGCGTACCGGTTCCAAACTAATTTCCTGAACATCCTCTCCGGCTCCGTCCTCCCGACCCCCTTCGTCCTCGTCCGACGTCAACTCCTCCACCCCTCCGGTCCATTCCACCACTGCGTCCGGTTCCGGTTCCGGTCCCGCCTCCTTAACCTTGCCCCCCGCTTTCTTATTGGCCCCGTTGACCTTTGACCTTTTGGAGGCTTTGGCAGGGCCCAGTTTCGGCTTTAGTCCAGCCAATGGATTGTGACGCTGCAGGGCAATTAGCTCCGCCTCCGTCTCCGAGTCGTGACCAGACGATCGGTCACCAGGGTCTGCGTCCGCGTCCTCAGTGACGCGGGGGGGCTGATGGGAGGAAGTTTGGCCATTGGTCGTGACGGGGGGTGCTGCCGGACTACAACTGCCCTCTCCGTCCGCTTCGTCCGCGGCGGGGGCATCATTGGGATTCTCGCCCTCGCTCAGGGAATGCATCAAATCTTCCCAGTCACTGGACAGACCATCGGACTCGGCCTCGGCCCCTCCTGCATCACTGCTCACATCTTCCAGTGGCCGGGGGGGACCGGGCGGCTCGACCGTGCCATTGGTTATCCCACTAGCCCCCTCCAACCCATCGGGGAGACTATCAGTTGCAGCCTCCTCGTCCGCCCTAGTCCCCCCCTGATCCGTCTTCACCCGTTTACGACCAGACACGATGGACGCAGTCTTGTCCACAGGGGCGGACTTGGACTGTTTTGTGACGACCGAGGACGAGGGAACAGTGCCATTCTCTCTAGACTCATGTGGTTTGGACGCAGTCTTCGAGTCCATGACGCGTCCCTTTTTGCCCTTGCCCCCTTTGCCCGTTTTCACTGGCTCTTTGGCGGACTCGTCAATGAGCACAGTCACAGTCTCAGCCTCAATCTCGTCCAGCAATTCCGAATAGAGCTCAGCCTGGGACCGGAGGGCATTTTTCAGGGTCACCAGTCCGTCATACAGTTCTGCGCTGTCGCTATCCGCCCCAGCCTTGCGCCAGTTCAGCGTATAGGACTTTGGCTCCAAATGGCACAAGTCTTGTCTCAGCAGGGCCAGGGTGCTCAGATGGGTACGGGTAGTTTTGGTCAGACGACGCAAAGAGTTCAGTAAGTCCAGGCGACCGCTAGCCTTGGAGCGCTGACCCTTCAGGGCCATCTGGAGCTTGGCATGCGAGCGACTATTCCCCGCCGGTCCCGGAGTAGCCACTGATTTGCCTCTCAGTTTGCGCAAGTATTGTTTAAAGTAGGCCGCCACGTCTTGGGCAAGGCGTTGCTGTCCCAGGATTGGTTCCGGTGCACAGACGAGACAGTGCCACTGGGAGCAAGCCTCAATCTCTGCTGCGCCCGCACGGCCCATGTTGCGCCTGACGCACTTGCGACAGATGACTCGTGGGCAACTGTCACAAATGTACAGCTCGCCGCCCTCGCCGCACCAAGAGCAATACTCTCGCTTGCCCGTCACGTCCTGGGCTCGCACCTCCTCACCATAGTACTCTAGATATCGCAAGCATTTCTGCAAAAAAATTATGAATGCTAAAAAGGCCATAATGTCCAGTATATACGGGTATATAGGGGACGACATTCTTTGTCACTAGTTTTATACCATCCTCTCAACTAGCTGCAGAGTAGCTCAGAGACAACAAAAGTCTACATATCTAAATCTACGAAGGTCGACCCCTCAATCTTGAAATTACACAGAGTGCCCTGTTTATATACCATTTAAAAATAACTCAATTTCACCCCTAGCCCCCCAACATGGGGTAGTACATGTACAAGTATATTACCAACCCGGTGGCTGCTAACGTGAGCCAAGTCTTACGTTGCAAATGAGCACCCCCAGTTCAGGATGAATGGCAAAGCCGGCCTTGTGATGCTGATTGAGCTGCTCCCCACAAGCTGTGCACTGGATCACCATGTGGCGAATGTCTCAAACAAAACATTTCCTACTGACCCCTCGCACGACGCAATTTATACTCAGTCAACCGCATACATGTACACGCGCCTGAAGCTGAAGGGGACTTGTCCTAGAATTTTCAAACATTTTAAGGGGGCTTGTCCCGACGTTTCGAGGAGTTGAACTCACAACAACGCAAAAAGTTCCAATCTTTGCGAAAAAATGGGAAATTTCAAGCAATTTGGACTACTTTTGCATTTTTTGCTTTCTGCTCATTTTTCAAGCTTTTTACAGCGATTTACAAACTTGAATGTTTTCGGAAACCTTTATTTCAGCACCAAGGAGGGGGGCTTGTCCGGATGGGTCAAATCTAAGGATAGGATGTCCCGGTGTCACGGAATCGCAAAATCAAACCAAAACCAAAAACCAACCAAACTAGCCTCAAACATCTGAAGTCGTGCTCACTAACAGCTCCCCCCTTGACTACGCTACTTGCACGCTTACTTTTAAGCTCGAGCAATGTACTGCCCCCCTCCCGCCCCAGCTCAGACCAACCTTGAGCCTTGTTGCCCGCAGGTATGTGACCGCCATCCCGGGGCCCCTGCGGCTCATCCTCACTGCTCGGCCCCCCTTCCGATTCTAAACACCATCAATTCACAAATCAATAGTAATTAATTAATCAGTTAACACAATCAAAAATTAAGCAAGTCATTATACACGTACATATATAATAAATTAACGACTGAAGAAGGCCCAGTTGCACAATATACACGCTTGCACTAATATATAAATTACATGGCAACAAAATTGCAGGCCTTGAGTCTTGATAGAGAGGGGGATTAAACTTTAGTAGGGTCAAGAGAGGGGGCCATGGCAAGTCAAGACACAGGAAAACCGGTGATACGAATTTTCTCTGAATCGCCGTCTTACACTTCGGAGGTAATTCGGAGGTTATTAAGAGCTTTTTATACATATTTCGTAGCGTTTTCGGACAGTTTAATCGAAAATTCGGATGTCTAAATTTTGTCCGAAAAATCTGTGAAATTATTTTCAAAAACTGGAATTTATTTAAGACAAAATTCACACAAAATTCGAACATTTTTAAGAAGTCTTATTTTTCTATAAAAAGCCTATAAAATCTATATATTAGACAGAAATGGGGTAAATTTAACATACATGGGCAAGACCCGAGATTCACCCGGGATTTTCCCAGGTGGACCGCGCGACCGCGCATGCGCGACAGCGCAGCGGTCGGAGTTGGACCGCGCAGCTCGAGCGGAGCGAGGGATGCTTTGAGTAACTACATATATATAAGGACCGCGCGCATAACGGACGTGAGAGTTGACTGCTCAGCCTAACTGTAAATTTATTGCGCAGTCCACTCGCAATCCTATTCCTAATGACTGCGCAGTCTAACTCTAGATTGATTGTGCAGTCCAATTAGTCTGCTCAGTCTAACTATTAATCGACTGCGCAATCCTAATGACCGCGCAGTCTAATGCTAGATTGATTTCGCAGTCAAACTAGAGTTAAACTGCGCAGTCAGTAAGATTGCGTGACCAATTAATAATAGTTAGATTGCGCAGTCCACATAGTCTGCGCAGTGCGCAAACGCAGTCAAAGTAAAGTTAGACTGCGCAGTGCGCCCTGCGCCGTCAGTAGGATTGAGCAGCCAAAGAGTTGGATCGCGCAGTCCAAAACTACAAATAGTCCGCACAGTCCAACTCTTAATTGACTGCGCATTCCTAATGACTACGCAGTCTAACTCTAGCTTGATTGCGCGGTCCCCCCTTTGGTTTTTATTGCCCGGCCGAAAAAAATTTCCGATACGTCTCAAATTGACCGAATTTGGCTTAAATAGCAAAAAATTCTTAATTTTTTTCTGGGGACTGCGCCCCCAGACCCCTGCAACTCTATGGCTTACTATTCCTTGCATCAAAGCCTATGGTATGTATGCAAAAGTACATCATGCTGTGTTCATGTGTAATATACTGTCAGATGTGACGTTGCCATTTATTGTTCTAATTTTCTGGTCGGAAAAAATTTCTGATACGTCTCCAGTTGACCAAATTCGGTCTAAAATCTCCAATCTTTTTCTGGGGGCTACCGCGCCCAGACCTCTGCAACTCTGGCTTACTATTTGTTGTTATTAGCTTTCATCAATATCAAAGCCTATGCATTTCTACAGGCACGGAAAAAATTTTGATACGTCTCCAGTTAACCAAATACGACCTAAAAATTAAAAAAATCTTCATTTTTTCTGGGGGCAGCTGCCCCCAGATCCCCGCAGCCTGTGACTCAGTGATCTTGGGTTGTGAATTTGTTGAATTTAAATGTTAAAATTACTGTTAAAATATTAAAAAGTGTAGTTTAACCCATAACTCACAAAGTCATTCATCCGGAAACTTTTCTGGGTGGGCCACTGACAGTTAATTTATTATATAAATGACTATATACTAACTACATTTTGCAATGGACTCTTTCGCCTGATGTGAAGGGACCGCGCAAGAAATTGTTAGTTTTCCCGGGTTCATTTTAATCACCTTGCCCATGTATGAAATTTAAGACGATTTTTTGACATCTTAATTTTCTTTTAAATTGTCTTAAATTTATCTTAATTTCAAGGAATCAGTTTTGGAGGATTTTAACAGAAAATTAAGACATATTAAAAATGGCCGAATTTTGTCTAAATTTTGTCTTAAATAAATTCAATTTTTGGAAACAATTTTACAGAATTTTCGACAAATTTCATACATCCGAATTTTCAATTAAATTGTCTGAAAACGCTATGAAATATCTATAAAAACGTCCTAATAACCTCCGAAATACCTCCGAAGTGTAAGACGTTGTTTTAGAGAAATTTCGGATCACCGGTTTTCCTGTGAGATGGGGCGATACCCTAAACTTTGGTGCTATTATATACATCCGTACCTGCCCCCAACCCCACCCCCTCATAATGTGCTTGTATCTGTGATGACGCACCGTTGACATCTTCAATTGCGGGGGCGGCTTCTGTCAGAGTGGTCGGTGATGTGGGTGGATCCGGGCCTGGCCCAACCATCACTGCCAACCAACCTGCAATTCAATCCCAGTGGCGGTGCATTCCCTCCAAATTAAAACTCTGATCTCTGGATTAAATTATCTGAATTTTGTGTTAAATTCTGTTCAATATTATAAAAGAAATTTCTGTAAATTTTTAGCAAAAAAGGTGACATTAAAATTTCTTAATTCCGTCAACTGGACACATGTACTAAAAATTTGGATCCCAGGAGGGCGGAATCAGTGGCGTAGCCAGGGGAGGGGGCGGGGGGCCAGGGACGAACGTCTAAGGACAGCCCTTGTCACCCAGCTTGAAATGACTATAACTTTGTAAATACTTGGTCGATTGCAATAATTTTACATTCATCGCGTTCAGAGAGGCAGATTCTGTCGTGGTAGCACTATAGTTTGTATACTGCATACTTGCCTTTTTGCGGAAAAAAGGCTCTCACTTTTTAGCTAGAATTTTTGACAAGCGGTTTTTTTGCCAAAAATCGATATATACTATTTAGAAATTTTAACATGCTTGGATGAAAAAAGCGCCAAAAATTGACCCATGGATACTAGCAAACCTGAAAAATACGTTGTAAACTGGAAAAAAATGATGAAAAACCATGGGTGTGTGATAATGGCTGTCCTTAGACGTTCGTGGGCCAGCCCCCCCCCCCCCTTAGTGGTTTTGGCCCCCCTCAGCGATTTGCCCCAGTCACAGATGCACTTCTGCTTTGTATTGTAAGTTATACCAGACTACGAGTACTCCAAAACAAGGTTATTCCTAAATTACATTAAGGTAGCGCTTAGCCACAAAACTCATGTTTGGCGCTCAGCTCATGCAATAAATAGCAATACCACTTTAATTGTATATCAAAGAGACATCAAAAAACCGGATCAAGTGCAGTTGGGGGGGGAAAAATAGTGGACCTATTTTTTGGAGTAGAGCATCTTGAGGGAAGCATTTTTTGTAATAGAACCCCTATCCACAAATTTGGATTTTCTGAGCTATGACCCCTTGAAAATGGCATTTTCAGTGTTTTTGGAAGTGAACGTAGGCCAAAGTTCGAAGCCAAAAATGGCTATAATCTTTGTTTTTGGATAGTTTTCAGTGCGTTATGATGTTTTAAGGCATCGTCTAGGCTTAGCTGGCAGGATTCTCTAGGCTAAGCTGGCAGGATTTTTTCTGAAAATTTCGATTTTCAATTGCCTAAGCCTGAGCCTAAGCCTAAGCCTGAACCTAAGCCTAAGCCTAAGCCTGATACTAAGCCTAAGCCTAAGCCCCATACTCCCATAGTAAGCCTAAGCCCTAAGCCTAAGCCTAAGCCCAAGCCTAAATTAAGGCCAAGTTTGAATTTAGTCAAAAATTGGACGTTTCTGGCGTATTTAGCCAATTTTTCGGCAGGAACGCGGTCAAAGAGCCTTTGTTTCGATTCTAAAAAATTGTAAACAATAATCTGACACCATTTAGACACGATTAGAACGGAAAAAACAAGGGCTTCGGAAAAAAATTGAGAAAACGTTTCTCACTGAGGGTTCAGATTTCGTGGGGTCATATCTCAGAAAATCCAAAAAATGAAATAGGGGTTCTTGAAGCAAAAATGCTTCCCCCAAGATGCTCTACTCAAAAAAATAGGTCCACTATTTTTCCCCCCCCCAACTGCATTTAACCCAAAAAACCTATTTACAATACAGTTCAGCACTTTAATGTGAATGTGTCAAATTTTATGACCATGTCGAATTTCCTATTCACACTAATTTTGTTTTTGACCTAGCTCAGCGAAACTTTAACCGATTTTGACGATCTTGGTATTGATTGAAAGATCTTTTAAAATTCTAGACGTGAAAGGTCTTCGATTTTTTATTTCCAATTTTGATTTTTCAAAAAATCGATTTTTCAAAAATCAGTTGTGTTTAGCGGCTATAAAAAGCGCTGCGAGCCAAAATTAAAAAATCGCAAAACTATCACGTCTGCATTTATATTCTTTCTTTCATTATGCAAAATGTCAACTCGATCGTAATTGGCAGCCGGGAGCCAGGTCAAAAAAAAGTAGTCAACTTCGCTACGCAAAAATGTTCTACTTTTGCGGCTGAATAACTCAGCAAAGCTTCCACACATTTGCATGTTTAATACATAAATTTAAAGCTAAGAAAATGCACATTTCAATGATATGAGTATTTATTTTATATTGCCATAAAAAAATTTAGCTAGGGCTACAAAATTGTCAAAATATTTTGAAAAATTTTTTAATCACAATATGCACATTAAATGAAAGCTCTTTTTATTCGGAATAACTTTTCTTCAAGACATTTTGGTCAAAAATATCGCTGAAAAAAATTAAACGCCAAAGTTGGTTCCCCTGAGCGCCACCTTAAGGTGGCGCTCCTGAAATGTGGGTTTTGGCCATTATTTTGAAAACGCGCAAAAATAAACATGCATCGTAAGAACAAAAGTTGATCAGAAGTGAATTTCCTTCAATTTGATGTACATATCACATAAAAATTTTTTTGAACATTTTTGAGCAAATTTCGTCAAGAAAAATAGATTTTCACGGAAATGCCTTCACAAGCCAGTGCATTTACACGTATGTAATGAATTTGAAAGGCTGAAAAACACTAGCAGTAGTGTTGTACTGAAACGTAATTAAAAATTTTTGGTGTTTTATTGAGTGTGGTATAATTTTTTTGTGAGCTAACGCAAAACTTTCTGCATGAGACAGAAATATAGTGCGTGTGAATACAAACGCAAATTTTCGGCTTGCGATTTTAAAAAATTGGCTCAACGAAAAAAGTTAAAATTTGGCACATAAATGCACCTTGTCATCTTCGAGCGGTCGCAAAATTTGATTTTTGGCAAATCGATAGTATCTAAAAAATTTAGCCAAATTTGTGTTTTTCAAAAATCGCGATTTTAGTGTTTTTCGATATATCAATCATATTCATCAAAAATAACTTTTTGCGACCGCTCGATCACGTTGAGGCGAGCAAAATGAGCTATTGATTATGCGACAGCTACTTACTTGCGAAGAGAAATCGCAAGCCGAAATTCCACTCACGTTTGGTCTACAGTGAATGCTAATTTGTATCAATCAACTTCATTTTTTGTATTTAGGCATACTTTTACACCAGCTTGCCATTGTGTATCTAAAATTGGCCCCAAAGTGCCGTTTTTTGAAAAGTCACATTTCAGGAGCGCCACCTTAAGACAAAATTTAGACAAATTCGGACATTTTTAATATGTCTTACTTTTCTGTGAAAACTGAAAACCATCCAGAAATGATTCCTTGAATGATTCAATGAAATTAAGACAAATTTAAGACAATTTAAAAGAAAATTAAGATTTGCAAAATCATCTTAAATTTACCCCATTTCTATCTAATAGGCTTTATAGGTTTTTTATAGAAAAATAAGACATGTTAAAATTGTCCGAATTTTCTATGAATTTTGTCTTAAATAAATCCCAATTTTTGAGAATAGTTTAACAAATTTTTCGGAGAAAATTTAGACACCCGAATAACCGATTAAACTGTCCGAAAACGCTAAACTGCCCGAAAACGCTACGAAATATGTATAAAAAGCTCCTAAGAACCTCCGAAATACCCCCGAAAAGACGGTGATTTAGAGAAAATTAACACAGGAAAACTAGCGATCCGAATTTCGTATAAATCACCATCTAAGACTTCGGAAGTTATTCGGACAGATATCGGACATATTTATATATGGTATTCGGAGGGTTTTCAGACGTTTCAACGAAAGCTTCGGATGTCTTCATTTTATCCGAAAAATTTGTAAATTATTCAACAAGTTAAAATTCGGGTGAAATTTAGACATTTTTAATGTCTTAATTTTGCATTAATTTAATATAAAAACGTTAAGGGGGCGCTCCGGGAATCAAGGATTTGGGCCGTATTTTTTAAAAACAGCCGAAATGACCTATCATTCTTGTAGGAAAGTTGCCAAAAATACTATTTCTGATGTTTTGACGTGCATATCTCCATAGCAAAAATTTTGGAAAAAATTGGACAATTTACTGATATTCGACTTTTACACAAATTCAGCAGGTAAGCCAGTGCATCAACGCTTTTTGAGGTTTTTCAAACAGACGATACGTAGATTTTATTAGTCGTAATAAAAAATTAAAACAATTTTATTGCGTTCTGTGCAAAAAAATCGCACAAGAAACCATTTTCAGAAGCAGCAGACTCAAATATAGGCTGTGTGAATACAAAACCAATTTTTCAGCATTCGATTATAAAATGCTGGTAAGATATTTTTCTACAAAATTTTGCACAATTATAGTCTTAGGCTCTGCGCAGTTGAACAATTTTTTTTTTAGGATAAAGCTTAGAAATTTTTTTATATGAATTTTATTGCTCAGAGTTCGACTTCGAAAACACATAATGAAATTTTTTATCCAAACCCGACATAAATGCTAAAAACCAAAATAATGTTCAACTAGAAAAGCACATAAGCTACATTTTGGTATATAAAGTATGACTATACGCAAAGTATAAGCAGAGTTACCGTTTGCCGAAAATTCAATCACGTTTGGGGCTGGGGAGTCACGTGACATAATCACGTGATTTGAAATTTTGCCCCCTGAGTTCTTTTGTGCCATACTGCATATATGTATAGTAAAGTTTGACAGTTGCCAACTTTAATTAAGTCAAGAAGAAAAGTTGTTCCAAATTAAATAAGCTTTCATTTCTTGTCTATAACGTCAAATTGTGTTCAACTTGAAATTTTAACCTATTTTTCAATGAGCAAAAATCTGTAAATCCATATAACAAAAAATTCTATATGACTTTTGGTACTTTTTGAAGCAGTTCTATGTAGCTAATTGCTGATTGCAACTTTTAAAAAGGATTTATTGCAAATAACAAAAATTCAACAAAAACGGCACCTCGGCAAGATAATTGTCTTTAATTTAAACTATAAATTGTTAAATTTGGTTGAGACACCATTGAGCTACGTCATCTCAAAAATTAGTCAAACTTTTCAAAATTTCAATTTTGATGCAGTGATAAAATTTGCTAAAATGCTCCGAGACTCATCAAACTTTGCAAAAATGCTTGCCTGGTGTTCATCTTGATTGCACTTAAGCAGAAAAGTTCGTGTCACGAAAAAACAAAAAATTATAGCAATTTGACTATGTATTGGAAGTTACTCAGAGCGTTCCCTTAAAAATTAGTGAAACCCTTAAATTTCAGCCGGAAACACTTAAAATGTTAGTGTTGCGAAGCCAATTTTAAGTCTTTCACTAACTTTTATGGGAAAAGTTAGTGTTGGTGTTAGGTTGTGAATTGAACGTTCTTTGAATAGGCTAGGTTAGAAGTATTTAGGATGTACGCTTTAGCTGGAAATAAAACTTTATCCAAAAAATAAACATTAC
This sequence comes from Trissonchulus sp. WLG1_4, assembly GCA_030248245.1. Lineage (NCBI taxonomy): Eukaryota > Metazoa > Nematoda > Enoplea > Enoplida > Ironidae > Trissonchulus > Trissonchulus sp. WLG1_4. Next base: position 5,538 of record JASANF010012538.1, on the reverse strand, counting down.
ATGAAATTTTTTGCGCAAAGTTGGATTTATGCAAAAATACTAAATCAAATGAAGACCTGCCGCTACCATTGAAAGAGCAACTTCAAACTGCTAAATGCTGAAAAAAATTTGTAAATCGGTTCAGGCTTTAAGGGGGCGCTCCGTGAATCGGTGGTTACATCGGAAATTGGCAAAAAAGTTGGCAAATGTCAAACTTTACTATACATATATGTATGTAGTATGGTACAAAAGAACACTGGACGCAAAATTTCAAATCACGTGATCATGTCACGTGACTCCTAGAGCACCAAACGTGAGTGAATTTTCGGCAAACGATAACTCTGCTTATGCTTTGCGTATAGTCAAACTTTATATACCAAAATGTAGCTTATGTGCTTTTCTAGTTGAACATTATTTTGGTTTTAACATTTGTGTCGGGTTTGGATAAAAAATGTCATTATGTGTTTTCGAAGTCGAACTCTGAGCAATAAAATTCATATTAAAAAAAATTTTAAGCTTTATTTTAAAAAACTAAAAAATTGTTCAACTGCGCAGAGCCTAGGGCTATAATTGGGCAAAGTTTTGTAGAAAAATATCTTATATCTTATTCACACAGCCTATATTTGAGTCTGCTGCTTCTGAAAATGGTTTCTTGTGCAATTTTTTTTGCACAGAACGCAATAAAATTGTTTTAATTTTTCATTACGACTAATAAAATCTACGTATCATCTGTTTGAAAAACCTCAAAAAGCGTTGATGCACTGGCTTACTTGCTGAATTTGTGTAAAATTCGAATAAAATCACTGATTTGTCCAATATTTTCCAAATTTTTTGCTGTGGTGAAATGCACGTCAAAACATCAGAAATAGTATTTTGGGCAACTTTCCTTCAAGAATGATAGGTCATTTTGGCTGTTTTTAAAAAATACGACCCAAATCCTTGATTCCCGGAGCGCCCCCTTAAAAAGTTACAAACTTTTTCTGGAGCTACCAGGATCATGCTGAGTGAAGCGTTACAGCACAAAAAAGATTCAGTACAAATCTCGGGCAATAGCTGCGAATTTTTTTAAAATATGAAGCTATTTGCAGTTTTATAGTGCGGTAAAATTATTTCTGATGCTTTTGGCAGGCTTTTCTTTCAAATTAGGCCTCAGGTTTAGGCTTAGTGCTTAGGCTTGGTGGTTAGACTGAGGCATAGTGCAGTGCTTAGGGCGCAACTGAGGCGGGGGGGGGAGAAATTCAAACTGACATTTTTTCACCGTGTAAACTATTTTAAACCTTTTTATAGGTTTTCGCACGCGCTGAGTTCATTTTTAGCACTTTCCAAACGAAAAAAAAGGTTGATTTTTTATACCTTTTCGAAAAAATTCAATTTTTGTCGAAAATCATCGTTTTTCGACATATTAGGGCTAATCGTCGAAAATTATGACCAATACAGTCGTAATATCAGCCTTACGTTTGATCGTCATAAAGTAACACATAATAATATATTTAATACAGCTTTGTTAGCAACATATTTAGGGTTAAATGCAGTTGGGGGGGATAGTGGACCTATTTTTTTGAGTAGGGCACCTTGGGGGAAGCATTTTTGATTCAAGAACCCCTATTTCATTTTTTGGATTTTCTGAGATAAGACCCCTCAAAATCTGAACCCTTAGTGAGGGACGTTTTCGCAATTTTTTCCAAAGCTCTTGTTTTTTCCGTTCTAATCGTGTCTAAATGGTGTCAAATTATTGTTTACAATTTTTTAAAATCAAAACAAAGGTTCCTTCACCGGGTGCCTGCCGAAAAATTGGCCAAATTCGCCAGAAACGTCCAATTTTTGCCCAAATTCAAAGTTGGTCTTAATTTAGGCTTGGGCTAAGGCTTAGGCTTAGTATGGGGCTTAGGCTTAGGTTTAGTATCAGGCTTAGGCTTAGGTTCAGGCTTAGGCAATAACAAGTACGTTTTGCGAGTAGAGTTAAATTAAATTTGGATAGAATTCGTTGTGACATGCTGTAAGTGCCGAGGATATTCTTCGAATATAAAACGCGGCACAAAAAATATTTAAAGCAAGACTTTTACAGACACAACAGGTCAAACTGCTATGTGTTTTTTTGTGATTTCATCTTGCTTTCAAGTCAAGTTTCACATAAGTTAACTAATCACTTTTTTGTAAAAACTTGTGCAGTATAAATGCTATTGCACTCAAAACACCATTTGATCGGCGCGTACTAAAACCGCGCATTTGCGCAAAACCAGCGTCAGCTGCGCAGATATTGTTGCAGCGCCATGCCATCCAGTCTTGCTACGCATGGTTTTGTAGGTAATGCTTCTACATAAAATTCACATTGTTCAGGTTCTAAAGTGCTGATAAATACATAATCTAGAAAACATTGTTGTGACATGTTTCGTCATTTTACTGTCACTGTATGTAGAATTTCTCAGAACGCATGTACTGTGTGTGATGATCTGTTCGCTGTAATAATGTGCGTCTGGACCTGAGTGCTTTTGTGCATAATGTACGCGCGTACATTATGTATATAATAAAAATTCGAGCGTGATGGTGATAGCCAGCTCAGGTTAGCACACACGAAGAACACACACGCACACATATTTAATTCAGTTCTAGGACCTGCCAACTTTTCACGTACAATTGTACACATGAACAAAAGATACGTGTTTAAATGAGCAACTGTATACTATTATAGTATATACGCGGCGGCGGTGCAACTGAAAAATAGGGGGAAAATTCCATTTGAATTTTTCATTGCCGAAAAACATTATTTTATACGTTTTTCAGTGCGCTGAGTTCATTTTTAGCACTTTTGAAGCGAAAAAACGTTGATTTATGGCTTTTCGAAAAAATTCAAATTTTGTCGAAAATCATCATTTTTCGACATGTTGGGATGAATTGCCGAAAATTATCATTAATACGGTCGTATAATTCAGTCTTGAATTTGATCATTATAAAGTAACACATAATAGTATATTTAATTCGTCTTTGTTTGCAACTATTCTGCTCAATTTTGCCAAAGGAGTTAAATTTTCCTAGCTATAAAATAGGCGAAATACACGTCGTCAAACTGAGCTCATACATCGAAAGTTTTTGTTTCTTTTTGGGTAGACAATAAACTAATTACATTTTCCCAGAAAAAATAGCCATCTTTAGTCATAAGTACCGATTTTTAATAAATTCAAATACCATAAATACTAATTCAAAATGTCACTGATGCTCAGCAATAAGCTGGCACTGACAGTCAACTTAGGCGCAAAAGTTCAGCTTTATTTATGATTCCACAGTAGCAAGTGAGCTTTTATTTGATGCACGCAACAAAGATTAATCCCTTGCTCACCCAAATACTAAGCCTAAGCACTAAGCCTAAGCCTGAGCTCTGCGTCTGAGCGCTAAGCCTAAGCACTAAGCCTAAGCCTGAGGCCTAATTTGAATAAAAAACCTGCCAAGAAGCATCAGAAATGACTTTACCGCACGAAAAAACCGCAAATAGCCTCATATTTTGAACAAATTCCCAGCTATTGCCCGAAATTTGTACAGAATCTTACTTGTGCTGTAACGCTTCTATTAGCCTGATCCTGGTAGCTTCAGAAAAAGTTCTGTAACTTTTCAAAGCCTGAACCGATATACAAAATTTTTACAGCATTTAGTAGCTTAGAAGTTATTCTTTCAATCGTAGCAGCAGGTTTTCATTTGATTCAGTATTTTTGCCTAAATCAAATTTTGCGCAAAAAATTTCATGTAAAGTTTAATTTTTGGACAAAGTTTGATTTCCAGCTTAAGCTTACGTCCTATCAACTTCTAACCTAGCCCATTCGAAAGAGCGTTCAATTTTAACCCCCCCTAGGTTTGGGGGATATAGGGGGACTCCGGATCATTAGTCGAAAAAATGCCGTTTTTCCGACTTATTCCACCCCTAAGGGTTTTAACACCAATAATTTCACTCTACATTTTTATTAAAAGGGACGACAGCTATTTTGGGGGCTAGAGATCAGACTGGGGGCTTGGCTGACGATGGGTGTTCTATATTTTTATTAAAAGATGGCTTGGAAGGCACGTGGCAGCCGAAAATAATTTTTCCCCCTATTCTTCAGTTTGACCCGCGGCGGCTGAGGCCGCCGCGTAAAAAATCGAAGAAAATTAAATCGAAATCGTAAAAAATTTTCGGAAAAAATCCTGCCAGCTTAGCCTAGAGAATCCTGCCAACTAAGCCTAGACGATGCCTTAAAACATCATAACGCACTCAAAACTATCCAAAAACAAAGATAATAGCCATTTTTGGCTTCGAACTTTGGCCGACGTTCACTTCCAAAAACACTGAAAATGCAATTTTCAAGGGGTCATAGCCCAGAAAATCCAAATTTGTGGATAGGGGTTCTATTATTCCCCCCCCCCAACTGCACTTGATCCCATATTTAGCTCATTTTTTTGTACTAAAAAGCGTAATTTTTCCAACTGAAAAAAGAGGCGAATTATACATGTATATTGTACATAGTTAAATTGAGCTTACATATAAAAAGTTTTAGTTTCTTTTCGCGTACACAATAAATTACATTTTCATTGAAAAAGAAGCATCATTAGGCATAAGTAGCGATTTTTAATGAAAGCGAATACCATAAATACGATTTGAAAACGTCACTGATGCTCAGCAGCAAGCTGGCACTGACAGTCAATTTCGGTTTAAAAGTGCAGCTTTATTTATGATTTCACAGTAGCAAGCATACATGTAACGGGGTCAAAATTTTGGGGGCACCTCTCCGGCCAAATTTTGGGGACCCTCCCCCCCCAGATTGACCAAAAATACCCTAAATTTTGCAAAATTTTCTAAAAAATTCGCCAAAAAGTGCCATTTTTTCAAAATTTTGCCCAACTTTTGGGGACCCTCTCCCCCGGGTCCTCGATTTGGGGGGAGGGGTCCCCCCCATCCCCCCCTCATACATGTATGGTAGCAAGTATCCTTTTATTTGATGCAAGCAACTAAGACTAAGCCTTTTCTGACCCACCTACTAAGCCTTGCCTAAGCACTAAGCCTCAGCCTAAGCACTAAGCCTAAACCTAAGCCTAAGCCCAAGCACTAAGCCTAAGCCTGAGGCCAAAATTAAAGGCAAGACCTGCTAAGAAGCATCAGAAATATTTTTACCGCACTAAAAAACCCCAACTAGCTTCATATTTTGAAAAATATCGCAGCTATAGCCCGGAATTTATACTGAAACGTACTTGTGCTGTAACGCTTCAATCAGCTTGGTCCTGGTAGCTTCCGAAAAAGTTTTGTAACTTTTCAAAGCCTGAACTGATTTACAAAATTTTTTCAGCATTTAGCAGTTTGAAGTTGCTCTTTCAATGGTAGCGGCAGGTCTTCATTCGATTTAGTATTCTTGCATAAATCCAATTTTGCGCAAAAAAATTTGCGTAAAGTTTAATTTTTGGACAAAGTTTGATTTCCAGCTGAAGCTTACAACCTACAAACTTCTAACCTAGCCTTTTTTGGTTATATTGAAGTTATTTGCCTGAATTTTGTCAAACCTGCCAAGCTGCTTATAATTTCAATTTCAATTCAATTTCAAT
>JASANF010012537.1:0-19609 GCA_030248245.1 Trissonchulus sp. WLG1_4 | reverse complement strand
AGCAAGAAGGTGAACTTTTAGCGTCGTTGACAGCCCAAATTAAAGAAGTACAAGATGAGATAAAAAGGTACATTTTCAGACTTTGGTAGATGAACTGAAAAAACGAATGACACCCCCTAACATAAAAGATATAGTACACTACGCCTGCGTGTACGTGTGAAACGTGAAAATAAAAGTATAACCGATTTTTCAAGGGCAATAAAAAAACTAGCTCGTTCACTTTTTTATATAGTCACTACACAAGACTATTTAGCCAAAGAAGCATTCATAAATGGGCTTCCGCTGGAAATTAAAAAAGTAGTAATGCGGGAGGAGCCCCAAACATTTGCAGAGGCGCTGAAAATCGCCCTAAAAGAGGACGCCCATCAACAGTACCTAATGGCCGTAGAGAAAAAAAGTAACAAAACCCCCGAAACTAAAACAGACCAATTGTGTGCCTTATTTACGGAAGTGTTAGACTGTATGAATAAGAACCAGACTAATGTTATTAATGCTGTTTTAGATCAAGTGCCACGACAGCGCCAAGACAGGACAGACACCGGAGATAGATTTGGTCGATCAGAACGTTATTTAGGTAACAATTCAGACTATAGAGGTTATAATAGGTATAATAGGCAAGAGCAAGAGACACGAAGATATACAAACAGGCGATGGACAGCTTCGGGTCGCCCGATTTGTGATTACTGTCAGGGCGAAGGCCACATAGCAACAAATTGTCGTCAAAGGAGAAGACCTAGTCGATCGCCATCTCCAGCGTGGAGACGAACAGGCCCTGTTCGAGACCGGGAACGTTCAAGTTCACGTGAACGTTCTCAATCTCCAAGTTACAGGCGTAGTCCTACACGAGTTAGATTCTCAACAGTAATAATAATAGGGTTTTCGAGACATCGGTACGTGATTTAGAAACAAAAATGACTAAAATGAACGACAAATTGAATGAATTGTCAGCTGTATTTGTACCACAAGTTTTAAAAAATTCGGTACTATCAGTTCAGTTAGATGATAATGGTGTGACACAAAAAGTAAATGATAGCATACTTGTTAATCAGTGATACGATTTTCATTTAGCTACAGTGGCCAACGATTCCGAGCGGCAAGAACCAGCCATAGACGTAGACGCGGACCTGCCAGATTTAGTCAGCTACCAGACTGATCACGAAGGAACGGACAGTCAAACTGAACCCGAAAAAGCGGAAAGTCGACTCTCAGAAGGTATGCAAATGATTCAGACGAAAACCAGTACTGTTGATATTAGTTATTTGTTCCGACTTGTGGATCTCAGACCTAATATACTGCCTATTTCAAAGCTTTTCGTTATTTTCACCGTACTTTTGACTTTGTTAGGAACAACAACTGTCTGGGGTGAGAGCTACAACTTGTGTGGCAGCTCTAGAAATGGTTTCGCAGTGTCGGTTCCAAAGGAAATTTTATGTGAAACACCTAAGCCGAACTCAGTGACTAATGTAAAAGTAGACTTGTATGTCCCAGCAGGAACTCCCTCTAGAACTAAGGCATATAGCTGTTACTTACACAGTAGACAAATTTGCACGAATATGGGATTTTGGGGTTCTAAAGGAATCGTTATTAAGGACGTTACAAAAACTAAGGCAATCCCTACTCAGGACTGTTGGGAAGCTATTTCAACGCAAAATTTCCGAAACATGGCACTATTTTTCCAGTCAGAAAAAGTACTCATGACCAAGAATAAGCTAGAAGTGACTTATAAGTGGTGTTGTTACGATAAATGTCAGGAAAATGTCAACTTAATTATAGAAATAGGTGAGGTAGCGACGGCAGACGGTAGTACTATCATAAGTGACTTAGCTCCGACTGGGGGTGCTAAAGCATCCGACGGATATTTCACTACAGACCTTAATACAATTGTTTGGAACTCAACACTCCTACATAGCTTCTGCCCTTTTACTCGAAAAAGTACGTACGATGCCAAAATTGCCGGTGAATTAATAATAATAGAAGAGATAGAAGGAGCCTTTAAATTAAAAATAGTAGCACCACCAAAATGCCTACCTAAACATACGATAATGACTGAACAAGGTGTTGCCATAAGACTAAGGGATTACATTCCAAAGAAATTGAACTTGCCAAATACTAATAATAGTGATGACCCAACGAAAAGTGACGACGCGGTGAATGGAAAATTGAACTATTTGGCTCTTAAGATAGTGCAGATAGAGAACGATAATTTTGTAAATGTATGGAGATCGTTATGTAGACTAGCTAGCCGCCAACTAGACATAATCTGGCAACTGCTGAGACTAGATGCGACGTTAGGGGCTAGAGCTTTACTAAACCGAACAGACATTCATGCAGAATTTGTAGGACAAGTTTTGATGATTTGGGAATGTAGAGTAGTGACTGTAGACACAATTTACTGGGATTATAAACTGAATCAAAGCTGTTTTGAGTATATTCCTGTAGAAGTAAATAAAACCGTTTATTTTGTAGTGCCTGGCAGTTTTGATTTAGTTAAAACAGCCCCACAAGTACCATGCCACCATCATAAACATGGTATTTTTAAGGGCGCAAAAGGGTGGCAAACGAAAGAAGGACCTATTCACGTTACAGACTTAGTAACAGAATTGGTATGGAAGGATGTTTCCGAAGGTTATACGTTTTCTTCTCCAGCTATATTCCACAACGAACTAGCAGGAATAGTGGCTAGTGTGACTAATATTAGAACTTATATGTCAAAAACTAGAATTATAGAACAACAAGTACAACGACTGATAAATTACACTGCAGAACTATCGTTGGATCCGAGTGTGATTTCTGAAGTACTACAAGGAGTAGGAGCGGGTATAGGAGAAACATTAGAAGGCAGTGGCAATGCAGTAGGTCATGCGCTAACCGGCTTAGGGAAAGGAGTAGGACATAGCCTAGTAGGTCTCAGTCAAGGCGCAGGTGAACTGGTGTCAAGTATCTTAAAAGGACCATTACAGGCACTTATCAATGTAGCTGTCATTGGAATTCTCGTTGTAATTCTGGGTTACATAGGGATGACAGTAATAAAAAACGGCCACTGGCGCAGCACGTGGAATAAGCTCAAAATAAGTCGTAGGACACCTTCAAAACACAAGACTGCAGAACAAGGTGCAAATAAAGTAGAATTGGAAACAAAGTTGGATTACTCGATGGAAGGTGACACAAGGGAACTGAAAAATTTTAAAAGTAAACCTCACAATGCAGACCTTCAGGAACTGGAACGCATTTGGAATGACCCTAGCGTGTTTCAAGCTACAGATACACCTATAGCTAATAAACCTATGTTAATTGATGTTGGACTTGCAGGAAAAACCTATCAGGCGTTATTTGACACAGGAGCCATTGTAACTCTAATGTCCAGGGATCTAGCCGGTCAATTAGGACAGATTAGCAAGCCATTGATTAAAGCTGTTTCAGTAACCGGACACGGATTAGTAATAGTTGGGTCGCTGTTAGCTACGTTTACAATTGGCCCCACTCAAATTATACATAGAGCGCACGTCGTAGAGAATTTACCACATCAGATCATCATAGGTACAGACTTAATGACGAAACTTGCTCCAGTTGTAATTAATTTTGCACAAAAGAAGATGATAATTTCGGGACAACCTGTTCCCATTAGGCAAGTTTCGGGTACTAGGAGGCCGGCTGTGTTTCGGCGAGGACCAAGTAAAGAAATATATACGGCAAACAACAAATTATCCGTCCTTACTACAGAAAAGCTAGTCATTCCAGCTAGGTCAGAGTGCATGACAACAGAAGTCAAGGTGTCAAAACCGAAGCTACTACAGAACAAAGGCTTTTTATTATTCGATAGTGATGAGACCCAGTGCAGTAGTTTAGGTATTTTCGCTGCAGCAGCGCTAGTGGAAACAGAAGCATTTCCGGTAAAATTACTGAATCCACACACTTATGACATAAATATACCGAAAGGAACAAAGCTTGGGCACGTAGAAACGCAAGACAGTTTAGTTGACATAGAACAGATCATGAAAAATAACACCTTGGCGGAGAAGGAGAGTCATTAATAAGGATCATATACGACAAGTCGACATAGGTCAAAATATCTCGGATAATGAAAAGACCCGTATATTCAACTTGCTAGGCCAGTATTCAGACGTCTTCGCCACAAACGATTTTGATTTAGGTACTTCGGATATAATTAGGCACTCGATAGATACGGGGCACACTAAGCCAATCCGACAGAAGCCGTACTCAATCCCAATAGCGCAGCGACCATTAATGAAAAGTTTACTGGAAAAGTTGTATAGTTTGTGCAGTTGTATAGTTAGTGCAGTTAGTTTGGAGTTTTCTGGCGTGTCTTGTGAAGTTAAATAAACGGTGGGCTTGTGGCTTGTTGTACGCGTGGAAGTCCTGTTACACAGTACAAAGAACATACAGTACTGTGCGTAGAAAAGTTCCCTGTTTGTCGGCGTACGGCGAGATTCATCATTCGCGAAAAATGACGAAGCTTCGCGAAAAGTGACGAACGGTGGCCGGAAAATGACGAACAAAAAGTTTTAAGTTTTTTACTTTTTTACATTGAAAGCGTGTTTTGGAGCACTTTTATAAAAAATTTTTGTTCGTCACTTTCTGGCCAACCTTGGTCACTCTTTGCGACGGATGAAGCTAAGTTAGTCGTACGCCAATGAACAGGGAACTTTTTTATGCACAGTACTGTAATTAAGTGATAAGGTATCATGACAGTGCGAATGCCAAATATAATGCGCGGGAGAGAGCAAAATTATTAGTTTAGCCATTCACCGCCCTCCTCCTACAGTTCTTATGTACAGACGTCCGGCAAGATGAAATGAAAGTGATCATGACTTAAACAATGACTAGCGCAGCTACGTACATTTTAAAAACTTGAAAAATTTATACTGGTCAAGCTTATTCATATAAAAATTACGTTAGGCCTGCAAACCAAATCATCAGGGAGCAAGTTCCAAATAGGGACCACAAGGTTAGTGAAGAGATATCTTTTCAGATTTAATCTACACTTGACTGGTTCTGGTGTCAAAGAGTTAGCTATTCTGTTGCCGAAAACTGTATACTAAATAAATAAACAAAAATCTGAACAAATTAGATTATGGACAATCAATTTCACGTAAGCTTTAAACAAAAAGCTTCAACAAAAAGGCGCCTCAACTTTAGAGGTTTGAGGTTCAAGACTAGTGTCTTTCCTTAGTGATATCAAGAGTACATAATAGGAAGAGTATGACACTCTTCCTATTATGCCATTGGGCGTGCGTCCAATACGGAGCGCCAAATAGCCCGTTTATGTATGGTTTTGAGAGGGGGTACCTTCCCTCAACTGAAGACCCCGTACTCAACTGAGGGGGGTACCCCTTCCTCAGTTCGATACCCCATACTCAACTGAGGGGGGTACCCGTACCCCCCTCAGTTCAGTACTCCGTCTTTAGTTAAGGGGGGTACCCCCCTCAGTTTAGCACAACGACGAAAGTTCTTGTCAGTGTCTAGAAATGAGGGGGTTACCCCCCCCCCCTAACTGACGACGGGCTACTGAACCGAGGGTGGGAGGTAACCTCCCTCAGTTCAGTAAGGGGTATCGAACTGAGGAGGGAGAACCCCCCTCAGTTGAGTACGGGGTCTTCAGTTGAAGGGGGTACCCCCCTCAAAACCACGCATAAACGGGCTATTTTGCGCTCCGCATTGGACGCACGCCCGTAGGATAATAGGAAGAGTGTCATACTCTTCCTATTATGTACTCTTGGTGTTAGGTTACGTACAGTAGGTATACGTCGTGTGAAATAGGTAATTCTGAACTCTTTCCAGTTTGCCAATTAAATATAATATCTTCCATGGAGACCATATGCAGGTGTGATACTCTAAGTATGACAAAACATATGCCTTACACAAACGTGGCAAAAAATCATGTAGTCTGGTTGTAAAATTCCTAAAAAATAACCCAATTGTCCTAACAGCAAAACTAGTTAGTTCAGAGCAGTGTTTCGCAAAATTAAGATTGGAAGTCAACCAACTCCTAAGGTCTTTAACTGATTCACAAGAATCAACATCAGCATTATGCAGGGTCAAATTGATAGCAAAAGTTGGAGGACCAAAGCAGATATAATTACACTTAGGAACAGAAAACTAGTGTTTATGACCGGTCGCGTAAGTCGCCGGTCGGTGGTCGGCGGCGGAGAAGTTTGGTTAGCCGAACGGCCGGAGCGGCCGAAGTTTTGAACAAAATCGATTCATCTAAATAAAGAGTGTCATTTCGGCATAACTTAGCCTGCCCGACTGTTATGCCGGCCTAATGTCAATCGGTCAATTCTGGCTGGCCGGCCGGTCTTTTTAACCGACCGGTCGGTTGGTCAATTTAGAGCGGCCGGCAGGCCGGATAATTTTAGCTGGCTGGCCGGCCGGTTTCGGAAGATTTTGTGTGTGCGTTTGTGTATTTTTGATTCATGTGATTGTGCGTGTGTAAGTGAATGTTTGGCTTTCGTCGTATACGCGCGCACAGTATACACAAGAGCACCCTGATCCGACAGACACATCATCACAAGTCACACGTGATCACACAAGTGCTGGTGAATTTTGTATGCAGTTACAGTAATATGACAAAACCTGTCACACCAATGTTTCTCAAATTGTTTATCAGCACCTGCGAACCTGAACATTTTGCAGTCTAGAAACCGTCGGCAAACCATCACTGGTGGCATTACTATCGCGGTTGAATGCTGAAACTGTTTTGGAACAAAGATGCGGTTTCTAACCCGCCGTTTAAAATATTATGTGTTTTAAGATTGGGTTCAAAGTCATGAACGTTTTTCGCAATGAAGTTATCAGTTAGCGCAGCAGGCTTCTTTAGAATGAGTCTGGACATTTTCTAAAGCACTGATCCGACTGCATTCATGGGCGTGGGATTAGTGCCCCCTAACCCGACCCCGCTACCTCCCCAGACAGGTTCGCTCCCCCGAGAATGTTTTGAAGGCAGCTCACGAAGCAAAAAACGGCGACCAAGGAGCAAGATTGGTGGCTAACGAAGCAAAACTTAGAGGCTCGGAAAAATGCTCCGCTGCTTACCGTTCCGGTCGACGGCTCCCCCACCCCCAGATTTCCTTAGCTGCACATGTGTGTCCGACAGACACATATCATCACAACACACACGTGATCACACAAGTGCTGGTGAATTTTGTAAGCAGTTTACCTGTCACAACGTAAACACCGTTACAGGTAAACCTGTTTCTCAAATTGTTTATCAGCACCTGAGGAGAACCTGACCATTTTCTGTCTAGAAACCGCCGGCAAACCATCCGGTGGCTTTACTATCGCTGTTGAGTGCTGAAACTGTTTTGACACAAAGATGCGGTTTCTAACTCGCCGTTTATGTGTTTTAGATTGGGTTCGAATTAATAAACGTTTTTTGCTATTTGCAAGTTATCACTTTTTAACTTATTATTTGCAGCTAAACTTCAAAGCAAAAAACCACGAAAACATGTTGCAGTTTGACATGTCATTTAGAAGTGTTTTATTAAGGATTTTACCACCAAGTTTTATATTCGAAGAATGGTAACAAACGCGTGTAAGCGAAATCGAAACAGCACTTTTTGTGCTATAAGGCTTTTTTATGCGCTATATGCGCTATAAGCGCTATGGAATTGGCTATATGCGCTATTTGCGCTATAGTGCTTTTTGGGAGTGCTATATGCGTTATTTGCGCTATAAGCGCTATAGAAGGTGCTATATGTGCTATTTTTTGAATATGGATGAAACTTCATCAGAAAAATGGCCAGAGAGGGTTTGAACCACCCATTGCTAGATTGCTAGCTTATCGCTCTACCAACTGAGCTACGCTGGCCTATTGGTGTTTGTGTTAATTTTCCTTTAAATAGTGATGCTGATCTTGGATAGCGCTTATAGCACCTGAAAGTGCTATTTGCGCTATTTAGGCGCCATTTTGTGCTATTGGCTAACTTATTGAAAAGTTTTGTACTTTTAGCACGTATACCATTCCTGAATAAACAAAAAGAATTCTAAAAGTATTTTAAAACTTTTGTTTATGTTCTAAAACTTTGTGTTTTAAAAGGTGGTTTTACTAAACCATGGTTTTACGTACGTTTTTATATGATTTACACATAATTTCATTACGAAATATCGCCTGATTCGTTACGAATTTCGTAGATTTTCTTAAACCATGGTTTTAGCGCAGTTGAAATTTAAAACCTGAAGGACAGCAGGGCCCGATTTATTGAAACAAAATGTTCGTCATCGAAAATGTTCGTCATCAAAAGTTCGTCATCGAAAATGTTGGTCATCGAAAATGTTCGTCATCAAAAATGTTCGTCATCGAAAAAACAAATGTTCGTCATCGAAAAACCAAATGTTCGTCATCGAAAAACCAAATGTTCGTCATCGAAAATACATGTTTATTATTGAAAAGACAAATGTTCGTCATCGAAAATGTTCGTCATCGAAAACTTTGGATTGATGGAAACATTTTCAATGATGAACATTTGTTTTTTCAACGGTGATTTATCAAAAGACATCATCGAAAGTTCGTCATCGAAAATGTTCGTCATCGAGAAATTTTTCGATGACGAGCTTTGGTCTTTTAGAACATTATTATGTTCTAAATGACAAAAGCTCGTCATCGAAAATTTTTTCGATGACGAACATTTCAACGGAGCTCGGTACCTCCGCTGAAATTTTCAACTGCGAACATCTATAGGCATATAAGCAGCTGGCAGTAATTTAATATAAATATAAATAGCCAACCTTATTTATTATTAATTAAATATTAATGTAAATAGCACAACAGCGCAAAATATTAATTTATTATATTATTATATTATTAATATTATTATTTACAAGTCTAGTGCGTCTAGTTTAGACTAGTTTGACAACTAAAAGTCCAGCGCATCTGATTATGTTAAAATTTGTTGAATTCAAAAAATGGTTCAAATTGAATGTAAAAAATGGTTCAGATTGAAATGTAAAGAGATTTGATCCAACATGGGCTGATTTTGATTAGTCACAAAGGTTGGATTTTGAAAGGCCCGCAACGTACAATAGGGATGACGCACAAGCATGAAACTAACGTCAATCGTCGTGATTTAAGGAGCGCTTTCAAATGATGGGTCACATGACCTTGTCACGTGACCGTACCCCAAGATATTTATTTCGGGATAATATGAACTGCCATGTAGTCATGTGACCCTTCTTTCGAAAGCCCTTCGCGCCAGCAATCCAATGATGCTAATCCTGTGTCTGTCCGAGTTCTTGAAGGCCAGTTATGGCGCCTTTAAGGATATGAAAAAAAGAACACTTTTCGTAATGTAGTAATTACGATTTAATTATTATAACAGTGTTCTATGGTGTGAAATTTTTAAAATCCCCATAACTTTTGTTATGGGGGTCGCAGCCACTTGGGAGTTTCACCATTCGATTGGTGAGACAAATCGCTTTCGAGTGACGGGTCACATGACCCCTTTACTGCAAGTTGACGTTGTTTTGAACCTTGGCGCCCGGACAAAGACCGCTATAACCAGCACCAGACGCGTTTTATCAAAAAATTATGCATCTTGCAACGCTTACCACAGGATGTACTACATTTTTGAGAAGTGTCATGAAGATCCTGTCATTATCATTATTTTTAGTATAGTTCATAAAGTTTAGTGCGTCTAGTTTAGACTAGTTTGACAACTAAAAGTCCAGCGTATCTGAATATGTTAAAATTTGTTGATTAATTAAAAAAATGGTTCAAATTGAAATGTAAAGAGATTTGATCCAACATGGGCTGATTTTGAATAGTCACAAAGGTTGGATTTTAAAAAGCCCATAGCAGACAATAGGAATGACGGACAACCATGAAATTGACATCAATCGCTTAGATTTAAGGAGCGCTTTAAAATGAGGGGTCACATGACCCTGTCACGTGAGCGTACCCTGAGATATTTATTTCGGGGTAATCTGAAGTGCCAGGTGGTCATGTGACCCCTCTTTCGAAAGCCCTGCACGCCAGCAATCCAATGATACTATTCTTGTGTCCGTCCGAGTTCCTAAAGGCCAGTTATGGCGCCTTTAAGGATGTGAGAAAAAGAACACTTTTCGTAATGTAGTAATTACGATTTAATTATGATAACAGTGTTCTATGGGGTGAATTCCTTTAAAGTCCCATAACGTTTGTTATGCGGGTCGTAGCGACTTGGGAGTTTCATTATTCGATTGGTGAGATAAAGCGCTTTCGATTGATGGGTCACATGACCCCCTTACTAAAAGTTGACGTTAGTCTTGACCTTGGCGCCCGGACAAAAACCGCTGTAATCAGCCCCAGACACCTTTTATCAAAACATTATACCTTGTGCCACGCTTACCACAGGTTGTACTACATTTTTGAGAAGTATTGAGAAGTATGATGAAGAATCTGTCATTATCATTATTTTTAGTATAGTTCATATTATGTAATTATGTAATTATATTTTTAATATTAATAACAAGACTAGTGCGTCTAGTTTAGACTAGTTTGACAACATACTTAAGTTTCAGGACACTTGGGTGTTAATATTACTGATTTTTAAAAAAATCAGTTAAAATTTACATGTAAAGATATTTGATCTAACATGGGCTGATTATAGTTAGTCACGAAGGGTCAATTTTAAAAGACGTCTAGCGGACGATAGGAATGATGTACAAACATGACACTTACATCAATCGTCTTGATTTAAGGAGCGCTTTCAAATGAGGGGTCACATGACCTTGTCACGTGAGCATACCCTGAGATTTATATTTCGGGGTAACCTGAAGCGCTATGTAGTCATGTGACCCCTCATTTGAAAGCCCTGCTTGCCAGCAGTCCAATGATGCTGTTCGTTTGTCTGTCCGGCGTTTTAAAGGCCAGTTATGGCGCCTTTAAAGACATGAGGAAAAAGAACACATATCGTAATTTAGTAATTACGATTTAATTATGATACAAGTGTTCTATGGTGTGAAAACCTTAAAACCCCATAACTTTTGTTATGGGGGTCGCAGCCACTTGGGAATTTCACCATTGGAATGGGGAGACAAAGCGCTTTCAATTGATGGGTCACATGACCCCTTTACTGCAAGTTGACGTTGTTTTGAACCTTGGCGCCCGGACAAAGACCGCTATAATTTGGTATATGCTGTTTTATCAGCCACATGAATGGTGAAAATATCATACGCCAGGGGTTTCTGAGATTACTGCGAAGACGAAACCTGCTTATTATCATTATCATTATTATTAGGTTAATATATATTGTATACAAGTCTAGTGCGTCTAGTTTAGACTAGATCGACCATGTCGTATATATCTAAGTTAAGTCTATTTATGTTACATTAATTAAAAAAATTAGCTGGAAAATTTTAAATTTTTTGCCTAAATTCAATTGTTTTGGGATTTGATCTCCTATGGTGTGATCTGTAGTACAATCAGCCCCTTTTATGAAATCTTTCGGGGGCCATAACTTTTGATACGGTAGTGGGAGAATAATAATTTTAACGTCATTTGAGAGGAAATTGTTAGAGCTTTTAGATGATGGGTGACATGGCTTTTAACTTGACGTTAAGCTTGCGTCATAATTTAGAATAGGAAATTTAAACGTTGAAACGTGAGTGGTATACGTCAAGTAAGGTATCATTCAAAAGCGCCTGCTATGATGAGTTGAAAGACGTCAATTTTATGTCTTTACGTTAACGTTGAGGCAAGTTATGACGGTCTGAATATTTGCTAATTACATGACACTATTGTATCATCTTACATCCATCGTAGTAGATGTTCGAGCCCACAAATGTCAGTATGGAATTTGTTTATTTTTTTCAAACCAGTTTAGCGGTTAAACGGTTTATTTTACGAACTGACTTTGAATAAAAAATTTTTTACCCACGCTGTCGGCTATCTGATAACGTAAAATTGACGTTTCTAGGTTGAGCCGATCCTGAGTTATTATCGTAATTATTTTTTAGCAAGAAAGTTTATATAGTATAGTAAGGTAACAAGTCTAGTGCGTCTAGTTTAGACTAGTTCTACCATGTCGTATATATCTAAGTTAAGTCTGTTTATGATACACTATTTCAAAAATGAGCAAAATTTTTTTTAATTTTTGCCTAAATTCAATTGTTTTGGGATTTGATCACCCATGGTGTGATCTGTAGCACAATCAGCCTCTTTTATGAAATCTTTTAGGGGCCATAACTTTTGATACGGTAGTGGGAGAATAATGATTTTAACGTCATTTGAGAGGAAATTGTTAGAGCTTTCAAATGATGGGTGACATGGCCTTAAACTTGACGTTAAGCTTGCGTCATAATTTAGAATTGGAAATTTATACGTTTAAACGTGAATGGTATACGTCAAGTAAGGTATCATTCAAAAGCGCGTACTGTTCTGAGTTGAAAGGCGTCAATTTTATGTTTTTACGTTAACGTTGAGGCAAGTTATGACGGTCTGAATATTTGAGAATTAAATGACACTATAGTATCATCTTACATTCGTCGTAGTAGATGTTCGAGCCCGAAAATGCCAGTATGGATATTTTTTATTTTTTTCAAACCGGTTTAGCCGTTAAACGGTTTCCTTTACGACCTGACTTTGAATAGAAAATTTTTTGGCCACGCTGTTGGCTATCTGATAACGTAAAAATGATGTTTCTGCGTTGAGCCGATCCTACGTTATTATCGCAATTATTTTTTAGCAAGAAAGTTTATATAGTATAGTAAGGTAAATATATTGTAAATATATTGTAAATATATTGTAAATATATTGTAAATATTGTAACAAGTCTAGTGCGTCTAGTTAGACTTGTTCGACCATTCCTTGTGGTGCGTAATTTTTGATTTACAGAAAAATATTAAAACGCAAAATTTTTTCAAAAGTTTTGCCTAACTGCAAAGCAGTGAGATTTGATCACACATGGTGTGATCCGTGTAGTCAGCCCCTTAAGTAAAGGCCTAAGGGGCCACAACGTTTGATAGCGTAGAGATATAACTATAATATTAGCATCTTTTGCAAGCAAATTCAAAGAGCTTTCAAATGATGGGTGACATGGCCGGTAACTTATAGTTACGCTTGTGTCATAATTTAGAATGGAGATTTAAACGTTTAAACGCGAACGGTATGCGTCAAGTAAGGTATCATTCAAAAGCGTTTACTGTTCTGAGTTGAAAGGCGTCAATTTCATGTTATTACGTTAACGTTGAGGCAAGTTATGACGGTCTGATATTTGCGAATTAAATGACACTATAGTATCGTCTTACACTCATCGTAGTAGAGGTTCGAGCCAGAAAATGTCAGTATGGAAATTTTTTATTTTTTTTCAAACCGGTGTAGCGGTTAAACGGTTTCCTTTACGAACTGGCTTGGAAAGGAAAAGTTTTTGGCCACGCTGTCGGCTATCTGATGACATAAAAATGACGTTTCTGCGTTAAGCCGAACCTGAATTATTATCGTAATTATTTTTGAGCAAGAAAGTTTATATAGTATAGTAAGGTAAATATTGTAAATATATTGTAAATATATTGTAAATATATTGTAAATATATTGTAAATATTGTAAATATATTGTAACAAGTCTAGTGCGTCTAGTTTAGACTAGTTCGACCATGTTGTATATTTCTAAGTTAAGTCTATTTATGTTACATTATTTAAAAAATGAGCAAAAAATTTAAATTTTTGCCTAAATTCAATTGTTTTGGGATTTGATCACCCATGGTGTGATCTGTAGTACAATCAGCCCCATATATGATAAGTTTTCAGGGGCCATAACTTTTGATACGGAAGTGGGAGAATAATAATTTTAACGTCATTTGAAAGGAAATTGTTAGAGCTTTTAAACGATGAGTGACATGGACTTAACTTGACGTTAAGCTTGCGTCATAATTTAGAATTGGAAATTTAAACGTTTTAACGTAAATGGAATAGTCAAGTAATGTATCATTCAAAAGCGCCTACTGTTCTGAGTTGAAAGGCGTCAATTTTATGTTGTTACGTTAACGTTGAGGCAAGTTATGACTGTCTGAATCTTTAAGAATGATATGACACTATAGTATCATCTTACATTCGTCGTAGTAGATGTTCGAGCCCGAAAATGTCAGTATGGAAATTTTTTATTTTTTTCAAACCGGTTTATCGGCTGAACGGTTTTCTTTACGAACTGACTTTGAATAGAAAAGTTTTTGGCTACGCTGTCGGCTATCTGACAACGTAAAAATGACGTTTCTGCGTTAAGCCGATCCTGAGTTATTATTGTAATTATTTTTCAGCAAGAAAGTTTATATAGTATAGTAAGGTAATAAATATTGTAATAATAAAATAATTGAAATTAAAAGTATTTTTAATACCAATTTTTAATATTATTAAAATAACCGTACCGCCGTATGGACATTGGGACCAACTGAACGGCAGAATGGCCGTTCAATTCATACCTTCGCCCGTACAGCCATCTGCCACTTTGTCCGTCAGCCATATGTCCGTTCATCTATATATACTAAACCGCATTATTTAATTTTGTCCGTATATGCCCGGCAAAGTTAATTTCAGTTCAACTTAGCCAAAACTCCCGGGCATACGGACAAACAGACATACTGTTCAAAAATATGAATCGTAACTTAGGCCCAAGCTATGCGCGTTTGCCTTAAAAAGTAAGAATTAAAAAACGGATTATACAGGCTTTGTCCGTATGCCCTACTGAAGTATGAATCCACTCTAATAGCTGTTAAATGAATAACTGATATCTGCGACCATACTGCGAAGAGAGTTGGCTGGCCGTTTCAAGCATTTGGTTCAGGCGTACTTAATTTTTAAGACCGGTTCATACTTGTCCTTGAAAACACAGAGGGACAAGAAGGACTAGGGCACATTTCGGTCAGCTGCTGTGAAGAATTAACGGAAGCGTTTTATATGATTTTTGTATGCGGTATGGAATTGAGGTCAAATATTTTCATGCCAAAAATCGGCTTATTTGGCCAGGTAATTTTGGAATTGCTCAACTACAAAATGATAGGGACAAGGACAAGGGCGAGTATATGAACCGAGCTCTGTGAAATCATAACCAGCTTTTCAGCTTTTCTGAACTATTAAATTAGTTCTCTTTCGGCAAAATGATTTACGTAAAGTTTTTCAAAGCTTTGGTTAATGTTGCGGAAAAGTTGAAACAAAATAATATTCAACTTTGAGAGTTTGCCACTATCCATTGACACCAGACAGAACCACTAAATTCAATACTTTATTGTACCTCAATTTTAGTAGTATATATTAGGTAGTCTTAGGTAGTAGTAGTAGTAGTATTTGGAAGTAGTTAGTGGTAGTTATTATTATTATTATTGTTAGAGACTTTAGACTTTAATGAAAATGTTCTAATTCAGAATGTTTAGACTTAGAACGACTGATCTAATTTCGAACGCTGAAAATTTTCAATAATGAACATTTTCGATGACGAACATTTGCTTTTTCGATGACGAACATTTGCTTTTTCGATGACGAACATTTGCTTTTTCGATGACGAACATTTTTGATGACGAACTTTTCGATGACGAACATTTTCGATGACGAACATTTGCTTTTTCGATGACGAACTCGCTGTTGAAAAAGCAAATGTTCGTCATCGAAAAAGCAACTGTTCGTCATCGAAAATGTTTCGAGCAATCCAAAATTTTCGATGACGAACATTTTCGATGACGAACATTTCTGATGACAAACATTTTGCTTCGATAAATCGGGCCCAGGTCTCTGTTTTGTTGAAATTTCAGCTGAGCTAAAACCATGGTTTAAGAGAATCTAGGAAATTCGTAACGAATCAGGCTATATTTCGTAATGAAATTATGTGCAAATCATATAAAAACGACGTAAAACCATGGTTTAGTAAAACCACCTTTGTGAAATCCACCCTTGTTGTTTGTGCGTAACAAATTGGAGCAAAGAATGGAAAGTTGTGTTGGGTAATTGCCTACAATTTTGACTAATAGGAGCGAGGGATGGAAAGCCCTACAAACCCAACATCGGGGGTGGGGTGGGGGTGGGCGCCTACTGAATTTTTTTACCCTTTTAGGTTTTCATTTTGCGTAACCAATAGGAGCGAAGAATGAAAGTTATGGTGGGTGATTGCCTACAATTTTGACTAATAGGAGCGAGGGATGTAAAGCCGTACAAACCCAACACCGGCGGGTTGGGGGGGTGGGTGCCTACTGAATCTTTTTACCCTTCTAGGGTTTTATTTTGTATAAAATTAAAATTTAAATATAATAATTCTAAAATTTTTATTTTTAATTGAGAAATCGTATACGTAGTAAAAAGTACAAAAATTATCAGTAATTTAGCCTATAGCATAAATTAGCGTCTAAATAGCGCAAATAGCACCCTGACGTGCTATAAGCGCTATTTTTAAGCCTATGAAAAAAATAGCGCTTTGTAGCACTCTGATGCGCTATCGTTTTGCTATACGCGCTATTTTTCTATATCATCGACCTGAAGACAAGACAGACCAAAATTTAAAAATAATTTCAAGATTATTTTTTTTATTGAAGGATCGTATGCGTAGTAAAAAGTAGAAAAAATTTCAATAAACCAGCCAATAGCACAAAATAGATGCGCTTTCAGTGTCCACGGTCCCCGAATTTGAGAGGGAAGAGCAATTTTGAATACCCTCCTATTCTGATTTTACTGATGTTTGCCGGAGCACATGCTCTACCTACCACCAATTTGTTTCATGGGCCAATCAAATCGAGGGGGCCGCGGACAAGTTTCAAAAATCAAGGGAATTACGTAATATTGATTGTGGTAAGAACTACGGACACTATGCTCGTGAGTGCCCTCAGGCGACAGGAAGGGCGCGGAAACCGTGTTCACAACACCGTGGTAGATCCTACCGTGGGCGCGGTGGAGAACACGGCCGTGGCCAGGCCCGCCGTGAGGAGCACTACGACCGTAGACCGACATACCCCTCCCCATTCTCTGGACCTTCCAACAAAAATTTTCGCTAAGCGGGGGGGGTCCTGATCTCCCCCAAGCTGAAAGCGCAGGGGACCAGTTTGTCTAAAACTCATCTGAATTGTTTTGTGATATTGCCAGCCAAATTTTAGATTGCACAGTTGGGCATGGCCGCTTTATCGATGCCGATAGATTGCCGCAAATCTAAGTACCGACAACTCAAAAATTTCAGTGGAGTCAAATTCCGATTGGTCGTGTAAATTATTAAGTGATACTGTCAAATTTAACTGTATATAATTCTGATATCGGCAGTGCCGAACGATGGAAAATTTTTCGCTGGTTTAATTCGAACTATGAAACTGACCCCGGTTCACCCACCCAAAGCACAAGTGTTTTCCTGTGGAAATGTTCTCAACCCCCCTCCCACTAATGCGCTGGTGGCGGTGTCCCCAGCCCTGTACTCAGTTTCAGCAACCACATTTCCAACAGGGATTGCAGCAGTACGTGCAGTGGCTCACACAAAATATCCACAGGAGCAGTTACCAGCCGCCGGTACCCGACCAGAGCCTCATGGAGTGTGCCCCAGGGCCCGGGGTGCGGTTTCAGCGGAAATTTTTAGCAAAAATTCCACAGGCCGGTGCGGTAATAGTGCGCCGGAATCGTTCGTACGTATATCAGTGACTGTCGACAGCGCGAAAATTTTCAGTACGGCTCCGGTAAAAATTATCGTCACATTTCTCTCAAATTCTGATCCGGATGCTCGTAATTTTGCTGCGCAATCAAATTCCCAGCGTCAAAAAGTTTTGGTTGCATAGTGCGCCAGGGATCGCAGTACGGCTACAAAGGGAGAGGGCAATATGGCAGTGCGACCAGACACTCACCTACGCCGCCTGCAAAGGTGTTTCGCAAAAGTTTCTCAGCAAATTCAAAATCAATCTCAAATTTCCGAAATTCCAACTGTGGTGCGTTTTGCAGTTTTGAGACAAAAATTCTGACGAATTGCAAAAAATTTGCAGAATTTCTGAAGCAAACGCACAGCATGAGAGCCTGCGATTTGCAAAAAGCGTAAAAGGGGAAAGTTCCAACTTCAAAATTGGTAGAGCTGAGATCAAAAATCGACGACGGGATTTTTGATTTTTACAGTAAGCATATACGTAACGATACGCAGGTTCGACGGGAAGCAAAAAAGGGGCAAGGAACCAAGGGCGATACCAAAGGGAAAGATCCGCCACCCCGGCAGAACGTCCTAAAAAGGGTGCGTCCAAGGTGTGTTACACACCTACCCTAGTCCCCACTGGAAAGGAAAACCGATACCGGTGATTCGTCAAAAGTCGAGTAAAAAAGCGGGCATGGAGGGGCGACCCTCCCCTCAAAAAAGGGAAAAAGAAAATGGCGAAAAAGAAAAAGGGGAAAAAGAAGGTCCAATTAGAAAATCATCGATCCCCAGACCAACATTTTCCTGATACCCTGCATTTGTTTATGAAATACCGTCAAACCTACGTCAAGAACTGAGTAACGACGTTACGTACTATGTAGGTTCTCAAACGCGCTTTTCCATCGCTAAAGCTTGCGTCATTGCTGTACAGTTAGCAGGTACAAGTTACTGCTTGGTACAGGTGCAACTATGTCTATTTATGTACTTGGTGAATTATATGAGGCGCTAAAACAAAAGCGTCATTTCATTTCTGAAACAGCACCTATAGCACCGGAAGCGGTGACGGCAAATAACCAAAAGATGCCTTCTATAGCAGCAGTGAAGGGCAAATTACAATTTCGTAACTATGTGCAGGAGTATGAGTGCCAGGTCACACAGAGTGATCTCATTCTTGGTCTCGATTTTCTGGGTAAGCACGACTGGCACTTGCACTTAGGCACACATGCAGTTTCTGGTCCGTTTGGTAATGCCAATATGCTATCACCTTCTGATTTGAAAATTATATACAGTACTATATATACTGTTTTGAAAGATAAATTGCCAAAGGGCATGTCGGTAGTTTACTAGGATGTGGAAGCTTTTCTTTAGTTGAGCATTATGTACCCGGTAAAACCAAAACAGGAAGCTTGTTGACATTTTAGAACCTACAGCGTGTTTTGTGCGTTGTGACGCACGAACAGCTGAAGGGCGACGTTACTTACACTAGCGCGTGCCCACAGTCGACGGCTAATAAAGGTTATCTACACGAAACAGTCCTCATAGAGGGTAAACCGGAACTAACCGAAAAATACGGTGTTCACTTACCCCGGGTTTATTAGATACTACGACAAGTTTACGGGTACGTATATATAATACGTCAGAACTAACCGATAACCTTAAAGAAGTAATTGAATAGCAACGGCTCAAACGGTCCAACCTAAATTAGTGACTGGAATAGTTGTGTTTTGTGAACTAAAAGACTGCAGCGAATGCCAAATGACCGATAATATGTACGTACTAGCTCACGTACGGCAAAAAGTTTAGGCGAAGCTGAAATTTCAACGCCTCAATCCAAGCTTCGAATGGTTTAGGCATAACTATGCAAGATTTTGCAGCAATGGCCCAGCTATAGCCCAAAAATTTCTACCGAAAATTTACCTACGTACCTCAATAATGATGCGAGCGTCAAATTGCCAGATACTGAGGTACATAATGTGGGCTCGTGCGAGAACCCGTATACGTATGTAGATAAATTTGAAGGAATGTTCAGCGGTCTCTTAATCAGTC
>JASANF010012534.1:0-71758 GCA_030248245.1 Trissonchulus sp. WLG1_4 | reverse complement strand
TATTAGGTATCTATTTGGTGTCATATAACTTGCTTTGTTTAAAAACTCAGCATTTCAAAATCAATGATGTTAGTCAAGGTTTAACTAGACTCGTTCATATTCATTAAGATGTAATGGCAACAATACATAATTGTGTCTCACTCTATAGAAGAAAAGTGAGACGAGTTCTAACACAGGCAGATGTGTGCGCTCGTAGTCTCGGCCTTTCGGTTTAACAAAATTCACGAAATAGGCCGAAAACGGCAAGCACATCTGTCTGCACTATAGCTAAGGCAGGCAGGGAGTGTCTCACTGTTCTTCTATAGAGTAAGACACTATTGTGTAATGTGTACTCTTGCTATTATTACTCCCCTTGTTGCCTAGCCAGCTAGCGACTCGATCTCAGTCAGACAGTCGAGTGCGTTGGTTTGTGGACAATGTGGACTGGTATATCATGCCGGTGGTGAATCCTGACGGATACGAACACAGTCGACTGGTCAACCGGTTTTGGCGAAAGAACCGGGCGCCTGAAACCGGCCGATCCGGCTGCCGAGGCGTCGACCTGAATCGCAATTTTGGCTACCATTGGGGAGTTAGAAATCGTAAGCGCCGCTCCTAGCTTATACTTAATGTTTGGAAAGCAGTGGGGTATTGATTATTGGCGAGATTGATTAAACTAAATTGATTTACAGGTAATTTCCGCCGAAAACTGATTTGACATGGCGTGTAAGGGAAGAAACTATATTTTATATAGTTAATGTATGTGAAACTTGCAAGCAATATCCAATCGATCTCGACAAAGAACATCCTGAAATAGGATTTTCGAGAAAAGTTATAGGAGGGAAGACGTTACACGGTGACACTAGCCTATTTTTGAGGAAATGCCCATAGACAAAAAGGTATAGCTGATGGGGTTTCGCGTGATTTTTGTTGTAATTTTACTGATTTTAAAAATGGACATTGTTATTGAATTATCACACATCTTATTGGTAGGAACGCAAAAATGTACACATGATAATTTTTGGCACATACCAAGTATTAGTGTAAACTCTTGCAAACTCCTGAAGACTGTCCTAGAAAACAGGCCTACAATTCACAATGTTACATCACCTTCCGTAATAACAATGTTTGTACGTGGATATCGTATTTATTGCTAATATTGACTAAACTGGATAGTCTAGAATTCTGGATAAATCAAAAAGTAGACGACCCCAAAAAATTTATCAACGATGCTCGAACTAAATCACAACATAATTTTTCCTGTTGGGCCACAGCCCAACAGGTTTTTAATTTTGATTCTGGTATTTTAACACAGTGCTAGCGTTAAAGTGTCAATGTGCGGAGTGTGTTTTGCACGTCTTTTACCTTAGCTATGCATCTGTCACTATTAAAATGCCTTGTAAAATCAGTGTGCTGGCTTGCTGCTTCAGTGGTTTCTGAGAATGTAGTTTGAAAATGCAAAAGTCTGACAAAAAGCGCTCGACTAGGAATCGACGACATCCACTCTAGGTTGCGAACCTAACAGACTAACAACTCGGCCAGTCAGTTCTGACTCTTCAATAATCATGATATGTTGGAATTCGACGATGGTAATGTGTTCTTTCAAACTGTCATAACTTATTTGCAACAGAGCTTGCAAGATAAATTTGCAATTATGCGTGAGCAAACATGAAGTTCAGTAATTTATCTTTATTTAAGATTATTAATTAAGTAATTAATCTACCATTCAAATTCCGACTGCCGAAAGCTTTAATCTGAGATTTTGCAGTTTCAATGGCTGTAACAGGATAGGCTCTTCATGGAAAACATGCAAATTAAGAAATAAACCTTTCGATGGCCCAACAGGTTTACGATGGCCTCCGGCCAATGTACATAAAAGTGTATGCTTGATACTTACTGAATACTTTTGCCGAAAACTTAGCTTGTTATTCTGAATTATCAGATGAGTCTCAACAATTACTCAGTTTGGACTTATACGTTAAATTTAAACATTGCTTTAAAATGGAACATTACCTTAACTGTATTGAAAACAAACGTCAATTTGCATGCTTTAATTAAGTTGCGGCTCCGCTCACATGACCTAGAAATTGAAAGGGGTAGATGGGACAGAAGGATTACACACAGATTACCTAGAAATGAACGAGTTTGTAAGTTATGTACGTCGGGAACAATGGAATCCGAACCACACTTTCTTTTAGAATGCAGCTTCTTAACTGACCTTCGGTATCTATACATTTCCCCACTGCTGACTAGTTGTGACAGCTGTTCTGACTCAACGGACCAACTAGTCGTTCTTTTTTCTTCTTTTGATTCCGTAGTTTTAAACCAACTCGCAAAGTTTGTGCACCTAGCTTTTAAAAAACGTACAAATAAGTATCTGTCTTTTGGACTAAATTCTTGACATAAAAACCCATTGAAACTAATATTTTATTTATTATTTTTTTAGTGCAAACTATCACGCAATATTTATAATTTAGTGTGTTTGTTCGTTTTGTTTTGTTTTTTTTCTGTACCTGGTGGCATTGTAGCATAGTATGTCCGTAAAGGATTTTATGCTGGCAGTAATTTGTTACTTGCTTTTGCTCTTAAATAAATCAATCAATCATAGTTTAAACACGGTTCAAATACTAAGATGCTCACGCTTCACGGTTTTTTGCAGACTAAAGATTGTGCCTCGATTACATCTGCAAAAATCAACAATACATACCTATTCTAGGCTTGGACTTGAACTGGACGGTATCACGACTACATACTTGATAGACATAGTGAGGGAACAAACTGAAGTATTTTCTGACAACAATTCTGTCCGTTACATAAGTGTTAATTTTAGCCGGCGACTCTGACTCCAAGACGAGTCACCGTCCCTGCTCTGATCACTACGCGGGTTCCCAGGCCTTCAGTGAGCCAGAGACCAGGGCCATCCGTAGTGTGGTCAATGGGCCTGAGGCGCAGCAGCAGCTAAAGGCGTTCATCAGCCTTCACAATTACGGCCAAATGTGGCTGGTGCCCTACAGTGATGATTTCTCGCCTAGACCTCACGATTGGCCGGATTTGGTTGGTTTGATAAAGCCTGTTTTGGTATTTTGAGCTTAATATATAAAGCAAGGAGAAATGTCAATCGATACTTACAGTAGTGTGCTGTGTGGACATAGATGTGGACATGTAGACGAAAAAGTGTCAAGTTTCATTTGAACAATATATACATTAGTTTGTATTGAAATTTAGCAATTACAACGTTATTAGTGTAGATTAGTTGTACCTAGATTAAACTGCATCTGAAAAGGCGGGGATGGAGAGTAATGAAGAGAATATTCTTGCGCCGCGCGGATAAGAGAGAAAAAAAAAAAAAAAATTATATATTTAAAAATAAAAAAAATGATAAAATATTTGGGGATATTTTGGCAAATTTCAGGAAGATGTTGAAA
Source organism: Trissonchulus sp. WLG1_4 (assembly GCA_030248245.1). NCBI lineage: Eukaryota > Metazoa > Nematoda > Enoplea > Enoplida > Ironidae > Trissonchulus > Trissonchulus sp. WLG1_4. Next base: position 68,354 of record JASANF010012534.1, on the reverse strand, counting down.
CTTTGGAAATTCAGAAAAGTTATATCTTTGGGGGTTTTTTTTTTTTTGAGCGCTGTGAGTTTGTTTTTTTTTGTTTTTGGTTGGGGAAGCGTGTGGCGTTGTTGGGGGAAAAAAGCGTCCGTGGGAAGGAGGGGGGGGGGGGTTTTTTTAGGGGAGGCTTATTGTTTGGGTAATACTAGATTTTTCAGGAAGATGTTGCTCGCGATGCCAAAAATAGAATCGAGCGTCAAACTGGACGTTATTATCGATACGGTTACAGCAACGATCTGCTTTGTAAGTTATTAATTTATTGTTAGCTATAATCACATTTGTTACGTGTAGAGGTATGTACAAGTAGAATACTATAGACTAACTCTTTTACAGTGCCACTAGATGATTAACATGTAATAGTCAGTATGGTATGTAAGTACTGCTAAAGTGCTAAGCACATACTCCGTTTATTTTATTTTCAATTTTTTTCAGATTATGTATATACCTATTTTACTGTTTAATTTTTAGACTAGTGTGCATTCCATTTTTTTACATAAAATCAAATAATCAAGAAAAACTCGATAATTACTATTATTGCTTTTGTGTTAACCCATAGCTGTTTTTAGATCCGACCACTGGTACCTCCTACGATTGGGCCAAGGGCAGTGCCAACATCAAATACTCATATTTAGTAGAGCTTAGACCTGGTAGATCTAATCGAGGGCCTTGGAATTTTGTGGTCCCCGAATATGAAATAACAGGGGTCTGTGACGAAGCTTGGATCGGCATACAAGCTGTTGCGGAAAAAATTGTCTATGAATTTTCGTAGCGACATCTATATAATAAATATATAAGCGTATGTATATATTATACAAGTTACAGCGAGTGTGATACGGTTTCATTTTAAGCGTTAAAGATGCTTCTACAGTCCATTTCAAATGAAAATGCCTCCGACGCGTCGGCCGACGCCAAAATTTCCGACGCGTCGGATGACGTCATCCGACGCGTCGGGTGATGTCATCCGACGCGTCGGGTGATGTCATCCGACGCGTCGGGTGATGTCATCCGACGCGTCGGATGATGTCATCCGACGCCAAAACTTTTACCAAGCATTTTGGGTCAATATTGGAATTAGGTTGCAACTTGCAGTCAAAGGGCCGAGGTTTTTAGTGCATGGGGGGTGGGCAAAAATAAAATTCAAGCACTTGAGTGTACTACAAGTTATTAAATTAAATTTATTAAAAGGTTTAGATAAAAATTTTAAATTTCATTACAAAAAATTTTACATTTATTTAAAATTACTTGAAAAGTTGATACGAAAAATAAATAGCATAGGAAAGCTTAGTATATACACTGAAATTTTTCTGGCCAGTAAGCCAGACAGTCTTATGTAACCTGGCAAACTCTCCCCCAATTGTTAGCATCTATTAGAAATAGGGGATACTTCACGCACAAAGTTCAAAAAGATAACTTTTTTCAGATTTGAAAGTAATTTGCCTTTTGTTTGAGTTACTTAGGTAAGTTTGGAAATAAAAAAGTAAAAAAAGTATTTTTAATTACATATTTGTTTCTGTAGTTTCTCGTTTCTGACCCCCCCTTTTATATGTTTGCATCTAAATTTTATCGAGTTTCATTTGGCGTCGGATGATATAAAACTTTTCCTAGCGAGGCCAGCAAGCTTGGCGTCGGATGATGTCACCCGACGCGTCGGATGATGTCACCCGACGCGTCGGATGATGTCACCCGACGCGTCGGGTGATGTCATCCGACGCGTCGGATGATGTCATCCGACGCGTCTGGCGTCGGAATTCGGACGCCAAGAGGCATTTTCATTTGAAACTGACTGTAAGTGTTTTAATATTATTTAATTTCGAGATGTCTTTAAAACCTTAAGGGTGGATTTCACAAAGGTGGTTTTACTAAACCATGGTTTTACGTACGTTTTCATATGATTTGAACATATTTTCATTTTGAAATATAGCCTGATTTGTTACGAATTTCGCAGATTTTCTTAAACCATGGTTTTAGCGCAGTTGAAATTTGAAACCTGCAGCACAGCAGGTCTCTATTTTGCTGAAATTTCAGCTGAGCTAAAACGATGGTTTAAGAAAATCTACGAAATTAGTAACGAATCAGGCTACATTTCGTAATGAAAATATGTGCAAATCATATGAAAACGTACGTAAAACCATGGTTTAGTAAAACCACCTTTGTGAAATCCACCCTATTGTGTCTGTCACGTTGGGAATGAAAACTCTCAGTTTTTATGTTTGGAAGTTGGAACAACTGTAAATTTTAATTTCGGATAAAAGGATGCTTTTGAACGTTATTCTGTATCTGGAGTGCATCAGTGAAATGTGTCAGTGACACTGAAGTTGTTGTAAATAATGCATGCATTTTGTGGAAATTTGTATCATTAATATTGTATGATATAAGTATGTATATTGTATGTACATATCTATGAATCTATAATTTAATGAACTTTATAATCAGCTAAAGCCTTGTTCAAACTTGTTGGTGAGGGCTGTTAGCGTTCAAATCTATGTCCGTGGTCTAGAGACAAATCGAGACTAAACTAAACTCCGTGTGAGCCGAGTTGAATTTTTAGCTTGCGAGCCGCCTGCTGAATTTTGTCTGCGTAAACGCATGAAAATCAATAATCGATGCTAGAGTGTCATAGTAATGTGGACTTTTGCAGCCTCGGGACCGTAATGCAGTATATAAGTCCCCCTATAATCACAATTTATCGCTTCTTAGAGCTAAAGTGCTCAGCTCAGATCAAAGTTCTTTGTACGTAGTTAAAAGCTAGGTCGTAAATTACGGATTAGAATAAATTAAACTAGGATTAGGCCTGAATTAGGATACGCACCGTATAGTTAAGAGTAGTTGAGTAAGATACGCAATGTAGCTTACAGTAGGTAAGTATGAAAAAACCCAATTCTTTTTAAATCTGAAAGGTAGACACTGGGGAAGGAACCTTGCCCCCAATGCTACTTGAGGCTTCTTCTTAACTTCCGGTGTTGGGCGATTTTCCCTTGCTCTTTTCACAGTGACCATAATCCTCATCGGTGCTAAGTGCAAGGCGCGTGCTTGCAGCAGCACCTGTGTATGTAATACCTGGAGAACTTAGAGAGTAAGTCTCCGTTGTCAGAAAAAAAGTGGACAAACTTTACGGCCAAGCCTCAGCAGCAAAGTATTCTTCTTTAATCATACGATGCCTGTAAGGCACATAGTCAAATTCAAAGAAACGTTAGATAAAAATGCTATTAAAAACAGAAGTTTTTCGTGAAAGTCAAGTCAGACTTTATGGTAGGATCCAATTGTACACGTGCACGTGTTTGAAAAAATAAACTTTGACATTTTGTGAACTTTCAAATCACCTGTGAAAGTTCATTAGAAACTATGAAAATCTAGTAGGGCGTTGCGTAATTTTCACTGATATAACACGCAAGATTAGTTTTTCCAGTACTAGTATCGAAATTCCAGTAGGAGTTCTACATAGTGTTTCTCTACGTAAACATGTTTTATTTTCGGTTGTATGTTATTGTTTGCTGTTTCAGTGTTTTATCAGCAGCTAATGTACGGCAGAAACGACAGAAGTAAGGTACTGAAGTTTCAAACAGTATTCAAAGCTTACAAGTCCGTGTAGTTTTTTATTAATTTATACGCAGTTCTGACTTCTGAGTAATTTTTACGCGGCCCCCTCAAGGGCAGCGTATATACTAATCCTATTCAGAATTTCAGAGTCCTACGTTAATCTGGGTAGGTCGAAATTCTAGTGTTAATTAACACTAGAAAGGTTACCGCTCCCGCTAGAAAGGACTACCTGACCGCTCTGCCACACCTCGCGCAAAGAACAACTTGGCGGAGCTTTGAATGAGCTGTCATAGAATCAAAATATAGGTATCAGAATCGATCCTCCGCCACTCTGATCCGTAACCAGATGCTCGACAAATGCACAGCATCCTACCATTTGAGCCACCTGGGATACTCATTGCTATGAATTCGCATATAGCTAATCATCGAATACATACACGTTGAATGAAGCAATAGCGAAAGCGACAAGCACAAAGATCTTGCATGACTGCAATGAACAAACAGTTTTTTGTTGCCAGTTAATAAACTAATAATTAACTGAATTAAACTTTTTGACTTGACGATCTATGTACCATTTACAATCTTCTGTTTGAAATTTGGTAATTTGTCACCCAACCCCAACGCTTGAAGATCTTCTGTACATAAGTCGAATGTTTCGTAATTATTTAACGCCAAAGCCAGGTCTCACTAGGCAGAAATGACAAATAAGAAACAGTCTAATTTCAAGAATGATTACTGCAGAAAAAATACTTAAGGAGTCAGAATATTTGCTTATTGAGTGCTTGATAGCTTGAACCAACAGTGATTGTTTAAAGTTAACACACTCTCCAGAGTCCAGCCTGCCAATTATGATCTAGCGTCGGCTTATATACCTGTTTAAGTTTTGTTAAGTAATGCGGCCAATCTAAGTAAGCTGATTTTCTGATCGGCCAAATGCCCGTACGCGTGTTTTAATCAGCATTAAGCAGCCATGCCATTATCTACAGCTATAGTCGTGGTCGTCTGAGGGCTGATCTGATTGGAGCAAGCACACGTGTATGCCCACATACCTGTTGAATAAAACAGGAGGCCGAAAAGAACGAGCGCATCTGCCTGCGCTAGAACACAGTCAAGCGGCATACTGTCTCACTCTTCTATAGAATCTATGTGCCCTTGCTTTAATTTATTGTTTCTGCCTCTGTCTGTACCCTTAGGTGTTTCTGTTGCTGCCTGCCACAGCACTGATGGTTTTCAATTTTGATTCTAGAAGATAAGCAAAGTTTGTGTTTTTGTGTAGCATCTTTTGTCAGTGTGTTGGTGTAATCTCCATTTTTATGGCAAAAGCGCGTGTGTCGTGTCACATAGGGGTACTCACATTCTCACTCAGCTCTGTAGACAAATTGTGTGCTTTTTCAGCTCGAACACGCTTGACGGTTTGCCCATCGACACCTATCGCAGCTACGATGCCGTAAGCATTGCCAATCATAAACTCAATCATTCTGTATCCACTTGTTTTTATAAATTGATGATGTCTTTCATTGGGGGGCACTGTCCCACTGTGTGAGCTACCGTAAGGTACCAGTGTACTCTTGATACCAGTAAAGTGATTTTACACAGTCTCACAGAGGTTTACACTTCGGATGCGGTCTGATGGTTCTGATTACTTCTAGTTTGTTTTACAGACTACCTAGCTTAGGTAGGTGACCAGAAAAAGTATGCTACCCTAGTACCCTGCCCACTCTTAACTAGGCTTTATATGTGAATGAATAGCTTAAGTATTCATACCAAATGTGGTAGCGTCAGTAAACTTATGGGTTCGGGTCGCTGCATACTTTTACATAATCGGAGTTTGCGCCGGCTTTAGGACACTACTTTTAAGACGCTACTTTTAAAACCGTCTAAAGCCACTGTTTTTATCAAAAACTGTAGGAGCTACCAAAAAGAGTTCGAGTCATAGAAAATGCATGTGATAATAATTTGGCTATTAAATTAGGAATAGGTTTGATTTTAGAACAAGATCATTTATTGGTTTTAGATAGTTTTTATGCTTCACCAAGCTCAGCAGAGGTTTCCCCATCTGGCGCAACTGCACTTGGCCACTGAGAATGGGAGGATACTCACAACCAGCGAGGGAAGAACCATGCCCATTATTAAGGTCCTGCTGATGAGTGATGATGCGTATTTTTGCAATCCACATTGGCAGTTAAATTTGAACAAGTACCCATACACAGATGCGTTGATTGATACTATCAAAAACGAAAGTTTGGTGCAATTTCGATTTTATACAGAATATTTTCAGATTGGTCGTCAGCTTGGAACGTCTTGGAAACCGGCCATTTGGTTGGATGCGGGAACGCACGCCAGAGAGTGGATTGGAATCGCTGCCGCCGTCTATATAGTGAACAAGGTCAACTGAAAAGCTGATCTAGCTAAACCAGTTCTGTTTTTGTAGACTTTCTTATCACATACCAGTGTCAGGTCAGCCTTGTCAAGTAGAAAGATACCTAATTTTGACGCAAATGGTAAACTACAAAATAACCTAAAAAATTAAACTTGAACAATGAACAATGGTAGGTAGGTACTAGTCAGCAGGTTCAGATTCAAATGTCAGATTCATCTGCTAGCTATAACTACAATGCAGTTTGACTGTGACTGACCCGAGTATTAATGTTCTTAAAATTTGACATAACTTTTGTCAGATTAATTGACGGAAAACACGATCTCAGTTGCTTATTGACTCCAGCGATGAGAAATGAGCAAGTTTTAAAAATCTAAACAATAATAATTATACTTGTGTTTAGCTGGTTCTTGAATACGAGCGAGGTGGTCACGTGCAATGGTTAGTGAACAATGTGGATTGGTACATCATGCCAGTCGTGAATCCGGACGGATACGAATTCACTAGAAACGTGGACCGCCTGTGGAGGAAAAATCTGGCGCCCACACCCGACCCTCACTGTCGCGGCGTAGATCTGAATCGCAATTTTGGATATTCTTGGGGAATTAGACTGCGTGAGCATTGATGCAGATAAACTAACTGTTCTTATATTGTTCACTAGAGCGTATTAGGTGTGTCTAGTTTAGGGTGTAGGCCACTGATGCGGGCCGCGGGGCCATTATGGCGTACGCTACATACGCCGCACGCCATGGCGCATGAGCGGGCGCCTTTCACGACCCCACTCACTCATGCGCCCTGCAGTGCGCCACGGCGTAGGTAGGTACGTCATAGAGCAAAATGCGCCCTCGAGTGAATTGGGGTCGTTTTCTAAAATGGATTCAACGGATTTGACTAATATTTGTTTGGTTAATAACTTATTTCGAAGTTGAGGTAGGTTAAAAAATTTTTGCTTACTAGCGGGCGCCGGGCGGTGCCGTAAGTAGTTTGTTTTTCGTTTTATAGACGAAGTCATGGGGTAGTTTAATCTAGTCCATTGAATCCATTACAGGAATTGGCCCTTTGTCTTAAGTCTTTAGTCTTTCCATTGCGCCTGCTCCGTTTTGGTACAAAAGCGGACATTAAACAGCCTATGATTGAGAGGAAGTCAATTGAGAGGGGTTGGCTGGCATTAAATTGTTGACATCGATCTTATTTTATAGCCGGTGATCGTGAATCGAAGACAAGCTCGAATCCTTGTTCCCTTTTCTATGCTGGCTGGTGGGCCTTTAGTGAGCCCGAAACCAGGGCCGTTAAATCGTTCGTGGAAAGTCATGCCTTTCAGCTTCGTGGTTTCATTACGCTGCATAGTTACGGGCAGATGTGGCTGACGCCATTCAGCGATGGGAATAGTGATAAGCCTCACGATTGGTCTGATGTGGTTAGTTTTAGATACTGCTTGCTAGTGAGTCAATTTATTTGACGTTTGTTAATTAAATTAAATTAAATTCCTTCTGTATGTAAGTCTATGTCTAACTAACATGGAGCCACGATACTGGTACCTTTATAGTAAACCTATGAACGTAAGCATCAAGTTCATAGCCGAACTTAAATTCAATGTCGTAAGCATTTGTTTGCATGATCTTTTCTGCTGCTGTGAGTGTAACGAACGGTTCGTTTCTACCCACTGCTACATTTTACCTAACAAATGCATAGCATAGCTGTCAGTTTTCTAATCCAAACTTCGTCCTGGTTTAGGAAGAAATGGCCACTGTTGGCTCTCAACGCATGAGCTCGGTGAATGGTCACTTTTACAAGCCAGGATACAGCGCTGTCATTTTGTGTAAGTCATGTGGTGAATCTTTGTCTGGTCAAGTTCAAAAATTTGTCAATTTTTCTTGTGTTCGTAAACTGGCTCCTGTTGGTCATAAATAGGCAGCCATCATTCACAATTAGCATCTCACTTTCATTCTATTGAAATTTATAGATTGTTTACATATAGCATTTTGCCCCTACCGCCCTACCACAGTACAGTACCACCCTCCAGTTGACACTCAGGCCTCGCAATGTACCACTCCTAACTCATCAGAAGAGCTTGTTTACTTCTTTTAGATCCAACAGCAGGAACCTCTTACGACTGGGCAAAAGGTCAGGCTGGAATTAAGTATTCCTACTTAATCGAACTGAGACCTGACAAATCAATGCCAATGCTGATGCGGGGAAGGCAAAATTTTGTTCTCCCAGATTCTCAAATTATTCCCACAAGTGAAGAAGTTTTCGCCGGAATTCAAGCCGTTGCAGAAAAAATTGTTTGGGAATTTTCTGGATAGCAATTTATCGATTTGACAACGTTATTTAATGTTACCAAGAGTACATAATAGGGAAGAGTATGACAGTCTTCCCTCTAGCTAATCGGCCGGAACGATGCTCCGGCCGCGTTCTCCGCCCTGATTTCAGGGGGGGGGTACCCCCCTCGAATCAAGACATGTCTTGATTCCAGTGGGGGACCCCCATCCAATCCCGGAAGTATCTTGATTTCAAGGGGGGTACCCCCCATTGTTTCAGAACACCACCAGCTCGAGCTCACTACAGAGTTCATCCTTGTGGTCTGCTGAAACAAGGGGGGTCCGTGAAACCAAGACGTAAAAGGGCTATAAGTTCAGCCGAAGAGCATAGTTCCGGCCGATTAGCTAACTTGGGAACAGTGTCATACTTTTCCGTATTACGTACTCTTGATGTTACATGTACGTGTACGACAATAAATATTTGCTATGCAACATATTCATATGTATTGTCGTGGTGGAGTCGTCGTGCGTAATTTCGCAACGGATTTGAAAACCTCAGCGAGTGTCCTCGATCAAAAAATGTCCAAATCCTCCAAGGAATAATGCCCTGTTTCATAAACTCCATTTAAACTCCTACAACGCCATCAAGCTGCTGCCAGAGCTGAACTCAACTCATGTTAAGTCCAGAAAAATTCGAATTGCCCCACCTACTTTCCCTTCTATTTATAACCCTATTGAAAAAAGCCTCTGAGACATTATTTAACCATTTTTAGTCATACTGGCTACTTTTTAGAAAGAGTAAATGACCACACATAAAGCTGTGTTGAGAATTGTCTGACAATACCAAAATTCTTCTTCGCGAAGACAAAAATCAGTCATGAAAAGCCAACCGATCGGCATCAATTTGAACATATTTTTTCGTGCAAACAGACGTAGGTATCTATCGAATGGTAAGTCTGAATCGATTAATACATTAACAATACTGTTAATTAGTGTAAATCACACTGCAAGCCGCACTTTCAGTGCTAGAGTGAGCTACTCGTTATCTCAAGTCCACCTGAAGATGCATAAGGCAAGGCTGCCAAAGTATGCTGTGACGGCACACCACTATTTGTTGTGTTAGAAAGTAACAAACAAACAAACAAACCGTAGTTATTTATTTCACAATAAAACAAAATTCGGACATATAGAAATACCACGGTACTAAATACTTGAACACAACGGATGTGAGAGTGGGTGAAGCACGAACAACACTGCAGGATATTACCAGAAAATGTGGCAAACAAAGTCATCAATTCGGATAAATTTTTACAAGCAACTGAATTGTGATTTCATGAGCCTGCTTGCTATTTGCATCACATAAAAATGCAGAAAAACAATCAAATTAGTCTGATAGATTAGCTAGAAAATTAGCGAAAATTCGGTAGTGCTTATCAAAACTTAACTCAAATCCAAGCAGTTGTGTGCTGCAATTAGGAAAGTTAAAGCAATGCAACAGTGAACAAGCATGTACAAAACGACAGCACTGAACTTTGTGCATTTATGCCCATCATAACATTTTCACTGTGGTAATCAAAAGTTACATGACGTGAATTAATCATACTGGTTTCGTAAAACAAAATATAATATATAGCTTCGATAATGGAATACCAAAAATTTATTAGATGGTCTGAAAATGTTTTGAATATTTATATTAGCATAACAACGGTTTTACATGGCGCAAAATGGATCACAATATTTACGTTAAGACTAACCAACACAAAATCACAAAAAGCATGCAAAGTTGCAAACGGTTAAATTGGAGGGTAAAATTTGCTAAACTTTGCATTATAAAATAACTTTCCTAAAAATCTACAGTCCCACTTTTGGAATTACAAAATAAACACTCAAATTTCCAAACCTTTGAAGTAACGATGAAAGGCTATTTAAAACGATGAAAGTGCATTAATATGTATTATTTATTAACATAATTAAGATCTTCGTCAAAGTTTGTGATTATCACCCCAAAGTAAAATATACAGATTCTACAGCACACATAAAAAACACAACATGAAAGTTCAAAAACATTAAATTAATTAATTATATACCTATTTTTATACAAGCAATTGTTTATACGTAATTTGTAACTACTTATTAACAACCACATAATAATATTTAGCATCAATATTAACATTAAAGAATAAAAATAATCTAACATTAATACTCAGAACAAAATCAACAATACCTTCACGAAAAATGAAATGTATCCAATCCAAATTCACAAAGAGTGCCACCGCTGGTTTCAATCAAAAAATATAGTGCTGATAACTTTTTCCACAATAATTTAGAAAGTTTGTCTATATCTAATTCTAATAAAAATGTGAAAACAGCACTTGCGCATGAAAATTATTGTATATATTTTAGCGCTAAATCATAGAATATTTTCACTCATTTTCGTAACTTGCCCCAATAGAAGCTAGCCTTTCAGTTAGTTTCATCTGTTCTTTTCAAAGGACCTTATCCAAAATTGGATTTAACGGATTAGATTTAAAATAATTTTGCTAATAACACAGCACAAAATAAAAATAGCCGGCTGAAATTTCGCCCTACACGGCTTACATACATTATCTCGGTGCGTGCCAAGTTTCAGCAAGTTACGTTTAACTGACGCTGTGTTATGGATGAAATAAAGTTAAGTCTAATCCGATAAATCGAATTTTGGATAAGACCCCAAAGACACTTCCCAACTAAATAAAGACACTTCCCTTCACTGCTCCCTACAATATCAGTTTCACAAAAATAATGTGCTATAAATTGCGCTTTCTTAATTTTATCCATTCAACTCAGCCTAGACTCCATCTTAATATAGCTATTTGTTTAATAGCTTTAGCTTAGCAAAACAAATTTCGTAACTTTGCCGGTTGTAAATAACACATACGGTAGCAAAATAATAAAAATCAACGCGTAGGCAAATTTTAAGTCCACGTTAAAATTCAATCATGACGTCACGTGACTCTGAATGAAGGGAGACATCTTGCAGTGAAAAGAATGCTCTTGAACCCTCGTGGTTTACCAAAAATCCCCGTGACACATTAACAGTACCACATTGGGTTAATCAGTTGAGATGGAATCCGCGTTCGTTGGTGGCGGCGAGCAGGCGTTGTCGCATGACCTGGGTGCTGGAGTACTCTGGCAGCTTGAGGTAGTGGACGCAGGTGTTGACGCTGGGATAGCTGCCCTCGGTCGCGTCCACCTTGCGCACGATTGTCAGCCGGGGGTGCAGGTTCGCCAGACCGCCTACAACAAATCACACAAGGTGGAATAGAATCATCAACACAATTTACAGTAATAGTGTTGGGTGAGCAAATTTCGACCCGCTGCGAACTCTAATCCACAATATAGACGAACAATATTTTACAAATTTCCTTTTGTGAAATTTCAAATTTTTGTTTTGAGCCAATCACAAAGTTTCAGGTTAACGGAATAAGTTAAGACTTGAAAAATGACTAGGTATACAATTTCAATAAAGTGCTGCGTTGGTCGCAAACCCAATTAATCCTTTAAACTAATTTATGTGGTGTGAAATGAGGTCAACACTAATCCGTGTTGTCTTGCACAGCTATACTATCAACAGCACTAACCCGGCGGCAAGGAGCTGCATCCGGTGGTGAACTGTAGGAACTGCTTGCGTTCCTGTGCGTTCATGTCCACCAGCACGCTGACCAGACGCAGGAACACGGGGCTGTCACGGGTGTAGCCCAGTTTCGGCTCCGTGTACTCCATGATGTCCTCTGCGGTCCACTGGGGGCACTGTTCGCCGCACAACATTAGCTGCAATAAAATGCAAAGGATACAAACTATAAAACTCATAAGAGTTGAGCACGATCATACGTCATATAGGAAGAAATACTCGCCAATATACAACGCAAAACTGCAAGACCGCCCCATATAAACCACTAAACTCTCCTAATTCCCCCCTTATCAACTAAGCTCAAAGGCAGAACAGCAAACATCGTTAAACACCCCCTAATCAAATGCCAACGTCAAATCTGTAAATACGTTGGACAGTTAACTTCATTTTTCACGATGAAACTTCAAGCAATAAGCAAACCAGGGTCTAGTAACCCATTTCAAAACCTAACTCGGCTGTTATTTCCCCATCCCATCGTACCCTAATTTCCTCCGGGTTGAATGACTGCAGTGCTGCCATGGGAAACACGCGATTGAATCCGCGTCGAAAGGCATCCAGCTGACGTCGCAGGCCCGTATGCAAATACCACTCCCAGTGCAAGTCCACATATTCGCTCAAATTCGACAGGCTCAACTCAACACTGCCACCGTCTGAAATACAGCACAACACGATTGTACCTGTTGTAGTTATGAAAATCTGGCTTGAACTGTGTAATCTGTGATTTTGTCTGAAGTTAAATAATCATGCAGATGCGGTGTTGTTGATATAGATTCGTTGAAAAATGCCTTTTTGTTTAATAAAGAATCAGTCCCATGCTTGCTATAAAACGTTCCAAAAACTTTGCTTTTCAACGTATAAACGTAGCCACAAAACACTGAACGGCAAGCAAGCAGAAACGTGAATTCTATTTACTTTGAAAAGTTTAGACCTGTCCGCTCATAGTTAGCTGCATAATAAATTAACAACCTGACACAATTAAGATTGTCTTTCAGCTGCTGTATAAACTACTTGATAGATATTTAACTCTCAAGAAAACGCTCTATAAACTACCCTGAAATTTTGCTTGGCATTTTACTTTAGAACAAAGAGGATACAAGAGACCGGACAATGTAAGCTAGCTCAGTAAATAACTGCGTAAACTAACCTACGTTCTAAATTACTCAAGATTTAAATTGTATGATATTAAACGTACCAGGAACTAAATCGATATGTTGATATCCGTAATTAATCTGAAAACTCAGTCCTAGGTCTTCAACGGAGCACCGGTGGCCTTGTTCCGTCACAATGGCCAAATCGGCCAACTTTTTGGCCCGTTCAGACTCGCTGAGGCCAGCCTGGGCCAATATTTCCGCTCGCCGTTCGGCCAACTGACTTAGCTGTCGCAAGAATTTGGCCTTGAACGGATGAATGTCCTCGAAATCGTCCCAGCTGAAGGCGCCATAAAACCAAGCCTTAGGCTGACGGCAGGCAGCATCGCGTACGTTCCAGTCAGCCGAAGATAGATCATGCTGATTCCTGGCCACCTCTCCAGACTCATGAGTTTCCTGCTCCCCCTGGTAGCACATCAGCTTCAAAAAGGCCGTGGACAGCGGCAGGTCAATTAAACGCTGATCCTGCAAAACTTTGGCCAAAGTGATGCCCAAAACTTCAAACAGTCTAATTTGTTGTTGACTGGCTTGCTGGCTGCCCTCAGAGCTGTCCAATTCTGGAGGCAGGATTGGGCCCGGAAATAAACCCGCAGACGTGTGCACAAATTGGCTCTTGCGTTCTGTCTTTTCGCTGTGACTGATCAGCAGGGGATCATCGATGCTGGCCGTTGAATCCTGACGCTCGCGCTGCTGTGCCGCCACGGTCGCTGTCGGTTCCGAATCACAAACCCACAGACCCAAATCTTTGCGCTGAAATTCGGCCGCCACCAGAGCGTAGAACTCCAAAGTTGGACCTGAAACACAAACCAAAGGGTTTATACTCTGCTTAGCTACTGCCTACTAATTTCCAAAATATAAAGAATACAAAAAGAGAGCAGTGTTTAGCGTTTCAAAGTGTCATCTTGTTTCAAACAGATCAGACTGAATTAAGATAGTCTCAATGTCTGAATCAGACAAGAGGCCGCCATATTCAGACATAAGGACACTCTGAGTCAGGTTTCACGAACGCGACAATTCTCCCCATTAATACTCAACCAATCTATAGTTCGGAATTAAAACATTGGACGCACCCAGCCCCGTTCCTTCCTCTTCCTCAAACTCAATCTCCAGAATGCTCTTTCGTTCCGCATGGAAATTCATCAGATGCACGGCCCACTGGAGCAAGGCCTGGCCCCGAGGTATTTTCACCCGTTCATGCTTGATGCGCCCCACGCGATACTCGTGGTGGTAGTCCTCCCGGCGAGCCGCACTGGCCGAACTGCTCGCGCCCGCCCGCCCGCCCTCCACCAGCTGATCGCGTTGGCTCTGCAGCCAGACTATCGAACGACTGGTGCCGAAAGCGGTCGCCTGCAATGTGTTGCAAATTAGCAATAACAATTCATGCAAAAAGTACAATATCAGCAATAAAGCTGGTCGTTGTGGGCATATTTTTGGTTTTTGTGCAGTTTCTGCTTGCAGTTACCAATATTATAAAACTGGAAAATTGTAGACTTTATGCAACGAATCTGTTCTTGCATATTTTTCGTTGCCCAAATCATGACAGAATGTGGAAATTTATTCAAGCAAGAGCCACAAGACTTTTATGATTCAAGAATATATTGCGGTCTGTGTTAAAAAACCTGCAACTCTGCAAGTATTTATTTTCTCAGCAAATACAAATTATTTTATATAAAGAATCAACTCAGTGACTGATTAAAATAATGAATGAACAAACAATGATTTATTAAAATAATTAATGAACTAGCAGAAACAGCTGAGCTAACTTAGCTACTCTACAGCTCTTGTTCACTCCAATCTTCAATGGGACGTTTCCTGCAGAGAGGTGCAGTGGATTTACCTGCAAATAGAGTTGTCTAGTTTCAAAGCTGAACAGCATGGGGTAGTGTCGTATAAGATAGTCAATCCAGTCGGGCAGGGCCAGGCTGGCCACCACCAGGGGATCCTGTAGCTGGTGCAGCAGTTTCTGGGTCAGCTTCAGGGACTGGAATTCCTCGGGACTAATCGAATCACTGATCAGCAACTCAGCATCTGGCGAGCGACCCTCGCGAGTGCCCAGCCATTTCAGGGAGGTTAGAAGCTGAAATGGAGAGAATAATAACATGTAAAAGCTACACAAAATCTAGACTCTACACTCTGCGATTTCTCATACTAAAATGCAACATGTTTAGTTTCCGTTTTAGTTTAAGTTAAATTTGTGTTATATATTACCGTGTCAGGTTCTTTGCTTTTTTTGCGTAAATTCCTATCGTTCTTCACTGGATATTATTAAGTTAATCATGATTACAATATTACGATAATTTAACAACCATTGAGCAAGGTTCCACAAAGTATACTCGGCAGATGTTATGACACTTGCACTGTCACTCATACTTGATAAGACACATACTGACTACAACAAACAATTATTTATGGTTATTCCTTCTGCTTCTATAGGTTTCATTCATGGATCTACATATTTTAACTACATGGCCACAGTATGACGTGAAAACCAAAACAAAAATATATTGTCAAGAAAGAATTACCTCTAGAATCTCATGAATAGAACAGCAGCATCCGTCTTCTTCTTTGGGAGTCTGACTCATGCACACGGGAACGGTGGACGCACGTCGTTTGTTCAAATCCCCCACCGTCTGCCCGCCCTCTTCGCCTCCCCCCTCCCCGTACGCCAGAGAATAGGTCACCTCCCATACCCGTCTAGATCTGTCATTCCTACCCTCCGGCAAATCGGCCATTTCTATGATCTGCTGGACGTAGGCAAATATGGTAGACTCGTCACTGGTTAGACTCAGCTCCACATCCGCAACCCCGGGCATGTTGGGGCCTCGGACTTGTAGGCGGAGCTTGGGCTGTGGCAAGGGCTGTTCAGTGGTGCTTTTGGGCTGCGGATTGGGAGGCGGGGCTTGCTCTTGCTCCGCTGATTGGTTGCTGGCTGTTGAGGGACCCGCCCCCTCTTGACTGCTGGCCTCATCTGATTGGCTAGACAGCTCTGGCGGCGGCGGCAGTTCGATATCCTGGGTCTGTGGGACATTCGTTCGACCTGGCCGCGGATCAAAAGCCGGAATCAGAGCCGAAAATTGTCGTTTCAGCACAAAATCATCGTCCCAGCATCGCCCCAGAGCTGAGGCGCCGCTGCCCCCCGCATTTGACCCACCCGGCGCAGCGGGGCGCCCAGTGGCTCCCCCAGGCCCCCCATAATACACCGGGTGGTTGGCGTCAAAGAATTCCTCCACCCCGCTGACGCCGTGATAGCAATCCTCGTCATCTTCATTCTCATCCTCATTTTCGTCGCCCAAATCGCCTTCTTCCACTGAAATTTTTTTAAAATCAGAAACAATAATTATTATTGCTAACTTATCATCAATACGAGTACCTAGATCTATTATAATCTTCTTGCTATAGTGTCACACAATGAGATAAACAGAATTAGAAAAAGAAAATTCTGTGTTCACGTCTAGCCGTCAACGTACCAAAAATAAACACTTCAAATAAATAAATAAATAAATATTTATGACCACTATTCATGCACTCGGCCAATATTTATGACCATCTACGAATCCGACAATCGAAATTCCCATCACCAAATTAATTATATACCCAAATCTTCATCCTCCACATCCACTGGCGGCATGTTGTGTCTGCCTGGCTCCAGAAAGTCTGCCTCCGAATCGCTGGAGGTGGAGACCAGGCTCATCATGGTGAGAGTTTGGTTGAGGGTGGAGACCAGTTGGCTGGCCGACGAGCCGTGGACTCCGGGGCCGCTGGATCGAATCCCAGAGGCCGCCGTGGTGCTGGTGGGCTGGGCCTGGGTCAGGCTGGGGAACGACTGACGGGAACTGGGGGGCGCGTTGCCACCACTGCCTGAAAAATTAAAAAAAACAAAAAGCTTACCAGAATTGTAATAATTATTGCTAATTATTGTCGCTGAAAAAATCAGGTGATTTGTAATAAACTCTGCATAATATGAGTTAATTACCAATTAATACCTAATTTTGTCACAATCACAATAATGTTACAAAAAAGCTATGCTAGCACTGAGTGCCACAGTAACTCTATTGTTAGGGTATTGGTTAACATACGCAATGGCAATAGACACACACAACACGGACACGAGTTTTTATTAAATAAAACAGTTTACCGAAATCGGATCCGGAACCGAGCGCCATTCGGAACAGCTGTGACATGGTTTCTGAGCTACTGCTGAGTTCGGCTAAGTTCAGATTGTTGCCGGCCCGTGTGAGCGTGGCCGCGAAGGATTCCAGCAGATTGGCCACTGTTTCCGCCGAGTTACGACCGCCCACACTACCGCCTAAAACAACCACTTCTTCAATAGGGGGGCTTATGATAAATTATATTAACTGGATTAGATGAACTCACCTATCAAGAACTTAAACATCCTTGAAAATACATTAAAGCTAGTTAATTAGCAGTAATCGTAGTGTGCACTAGCAGGTTCGACACTTATGCGATGCAAAAAACAGCTACAGGGCTAATACGAGCATCGGAGCATAAAGTCTAATGGTCGTTACGCCAAAACAGCAAAAAACATTATTAGACAATAATTTTAAGGAAAGAAAATCTGCAACTGTTTTGCAAATTTTATAGCTATGCTATAGTGCCAACTGAATAGAAGTACCTAATATGAATCCATACCCACTATCAACTATAACTATCACCAAATCCTCGTTCGTCCCAAATTCACAAAAACCACTGACCAGTAGTATTTCTGCCAGGAGCCACGGCCAAGGGTGCCCCGCCCTGTGGATGAGCCTGGGCCGCAGCAGTGGCGTGCTGTGTGACATTGGCGTAGAGGTTGGGCGCGGAGACGGACATTGAGGCCAAACTGTTGCGGGCGTTGTTCTCCAGCGTGCTGCTGCACTCCAGGGCTTCCAGGTTGTTGGCCCACTGAGCCAGGGCATCCTTGCCCTCCTGAAATAAGGGTGGACAATAAAGCCTGATTCATACTTGTCCTGTCCCTATCCTTGTCCCTGTCCTTTTGTCCCTAGCAAATCCAAAGTAATTGCCCGACTTTTTGTGCTAATTTTTTGCATAAAAAAGTTGAGGTTAAAGAACAGCTTGTATGCAAACAAAAATTGAGCAATCTGACTCTGCCAATATTTTTCACATGATGTCCTCCTATCAGTATGTCATATTCCACTTACTATGTCTTACCGGATTAGGGTTACACAGGTTAGCTGTAGTAATTTACATTATTTAGTCTACTCAAAACAACTTAATTCAGGAGAATGACTGGACAACAACAACGTTATAAATTACAGCCTGCATTATAAGAGCAACCTCATTGAATTTGCAGGTATTTTCAAAATAGTATTAACAAATCTACGATTATATTATTGGTATTTGGCACGCCGTGGTACAAAACTATCTTTGCCAAGAGCCCATGACATTCTTTGTCTTAAGGGGGTAGTGTCGCGGAAGCAGTTTTGCTCATAGGCTGTGAAAATAGAACTTTTTGTTTTGAAGTAGTACATGCAATGAGCAGCTAGTCCAACGCTGTATGGTATCAAATAATTACTGCCAGACATCACACTATCAATAGGGACAAATATCTTGGACCAATCGTCATTAGTAAGCCAGACATCACACAATAGGGACATAAAAGTTCGAAAAATCAAGCCAGATATCAGATTGGCCAGCTTGTGAAGTACACATCATGTGTGGATGCACAATTTTTTGCGACAAATAAGAAAAAAGAAAATTGAAGGTTCGTTTTTCTTCTGATTTGAAAATAAGCGTCTAGATTTTCCACAATTTATCATTATTGCTGTTATTATTTTACAGTTTAAGTACACCTTCACAGTTCAAACTAGTATTACTCCACAGCCGCTACAGCAATCTGCACTAAATTTTGTGTGCATAAACAACAACATATGTGCTATTAGTCTGTGTAAAAAACTAAACAGAAAAATTGATAAATGTGACTAAAAAATGGAATGTGAATAGGTTTTTTTTTCGTCATTTTTCCGACTTTGAGACATTATTGCAAACTATATGCTGCAACAATTTTGCTGAAACTTGGCAAAATAATTTGCCTTTAGATAGATTTTTAAAATATAGAAAGAACGATTTCTAACATTTTACTGAACAAGTTTTACAGTCGCGCAAAGTCGACTGCTTTCGCGACACTACCCCCTTAACACGGCTTGTATGAAAGAATTGAAAAAAGTGCATCAGTCAAAATACATAGACATGAAATCGTCATTGAAGCAAATCTGACATATAGAAAGAAATTTATTGTAAACAATTTCGAAAAAATATATTTTTCAGCTCAACAAAAAACAAACCCAGTTTACCATCAGCGCAGTAGTAATTGGAATCAGTATTTTCTTTTCCACCGCATTGGCCGGTACATTACTGCTGATATTATTGGCCGCGTTCTGTCCAGCTACAGTAGTTTGTTGCTTCGCAGTTTGACCAGCGGTCAGCTTAGCGGGCAGAGGCGGCGTGCTTTGTGCCAAACAACTTAGATCGTCATCCTCAAACGACAACAATGATTCTTGCTCTTGTTGTTGTTGCTGCTGCTGCTGTTGTTGCTGATGCAATATGCGATTATTAGGCTGCTGCGCCGTTACATAGCCGCCAGCAAATGCTTGTGAGACACCCAATAGGCCATGGTGGGCGGCGCCTGTGCTCGGATCACGTGACGAATCACCGCTAGACACTTGCTCATTGGTCATATTCTTGCTGTTGATCAGAGCTTCTGCCTCCCGACTGGCTTCGTTTAGTACGCTCTCAGCCAGACCTTCAACAACCTAAAACAAACAAACTTATAAAACAATGCATAAAAAAGACAGTGCTCATTTGCTGAGACTAAGCCAAAGCCTGGAAGCTTTTGAGATAAAAGAGAGCAACAGAGATTATCAACTTCGTCGTTCAAAGGTCAATTTTTGTTGTACTATGCATTATTGCATTACATTATGTAGAAGCCACAGTTTATGCTTCGACTAGTAGTAGATCACGCCCCTGCGCCCCTCCTCATAAAAATGTCAAGAACTCATACGATTTTTCAGAATATTACCTTGACAGTTTGTTCACGCCAAGCAGCCGTTTCAGCCGGCCCGCTTTCACGCCGTTGAGCGCGTCGACTGGCCACACTGTCCACCCCGGCCGAGTCCAGACTGCCTAGGGTGGAGCTGGGTGATTCTCGCAAGTCGGCCAGGCCCAAGTCTGAGCCGCCGAGCAGATTGGACACAGCCGCTGATTCGCCGGGCTCGCCCAGATTTGCTCCCAGACCGCTGCAGAGGTCCGGCGTCTGGGCGTCCTCGGATCGGCTCTCAGCAATGGACTCGGGCAGCACCGTTCGCGACAACACGCCCACGCTATCGCCGCGAATGCGACTGCGAGCCAGCAGGTTTTCCAGGCTCGGCGTGTGATTGCGCAGATTCTCGGCGGACGCAGCCTGTTCAGTGCTGGCCACCGAAGCCCCCTCACACTCGGACTCGTCCAGCACTTCAAACAGATTGGTGGTGGACATGCTTTTGCGTGAGGTGCCCAGCACACTGCGCGACCCCCCTCGACCCCGACCCTGGGGGCTGGCACTGAGAGCCATGCGCAGCGAGCGGCTGACGGGGAAATGGGGCGGCTTTCGAGCGGCCATCTGGAGAGCCAGCTTGGACACCTCTGGATTCTGGCGAGCTGCGACGGCCAGATCATACTTTCCCTCGGCCCCCATTCGATAGGAATTCATGCTGCCATTGTCCCAGGTTACGTCAATCCAGCCTGAAAAACAAACGAATCTACATTGTCGTCTTCCTTTTACAGCATACCAAGTAAATAACGATAACAGCAAGCTACTCAACGATGTAGATGTGCAATAATTTCACTCGGATAACTTTACAAAAAAAGGTCAAAAGACAATTCAACACTTTTTTTCGTTGGACATTTTAAATCGTATCTGTAACGGAAGTTAAATTAATATTAAGATGATGACCTCATCTCCTGAGATTTAAGCAGCAGATAGTTCGTTATAGAATTAGCGAAAATTCATGATTGAACAACTCATCATCACTAGTGATTGATTGCCATACCTCATCTAACTGTATTAAATTTACACAAACAATAAAACGCAATCAATTTTTCATACCAATTTGAAAATTAATTTACCAAAGAAAGGCCCATCGACAGACAATGGGAAACACAAAAAAATCCCCCGTCTTAAAGTTATTGTAATACCATTATGATATTCCCCCGTGACCGTTCCATGACCGTCACCAGCCGGACCCCCGTCCTGGTCTCGCCACTTCCAGTCAGGACCCCTCGTCACCCGAGTGCCCAGGGGCAGCGACACAGCGGCGGTGATGGGGGCGAATATGCCACGACCACCATTGCCCCCCGCCGTGGGCACCACCACTGACGCGCCCTGACCAGACGCGCTCCCTCCGCCTACGTTTACACGGTGGCGCAGCATCATGGGGCCACCACCACGACGGTGACTAAAATTATATTATAAAATAAAAAAAGGGGTGAATATTGCTATGAAGTAATTGAATAGTTTTTTTATAAAATATCGTCTAATAATTGTCTGTTTTCTGCATCTAGAGGTTCAAAAACTTGACAGAGGGCCTTAATTAATTCGCACATGATGTATTTCGGAAAGGAAAAATAGATTTGTTACCAGCCAGGAGTTGACTTATGAGTAAAAAATTGAGGATAAAACGAGGCAGAATAATTTTTTACAAAAACTGTCAAAACTGCTGACAGCAAGCCGCAAAACTATATCTTATTCACAAAAAAACAATATTACTGCATTCTAAATAGTCCAAAAAAGGTAAGGTGCAGGCAAAGAACATTAACAGCTAATAATACTAGAATACTGGTAATTTCTCAAACATTGTGGTGCCCAGTTAACGACCTCTTGCGGATGGACTGCTAGGTTCATTGCAGCAACATGGCTACATTATATTGCTCAAGGAGATTGCACGTAACCAGCCGTTGATTTTTAACTTCAAATTAGAAACCGAAGGACTTGACCACTCAACCACGTGATCCGTAAAAATCTAAGTAATATAGTGCAACGACACCAGAAGCCCTGGGTCTTGCAATTTTTTTTCAATCAAGCTATAAAACCTTCATATTTCCATATAAAGAATCGCTTGGTTCCTTACCGTCTCAGTGGTTCCACTTCTTTCGGTCGTCCAAGTTCATCTACAGCACCGGTTATTTTCCCGTACAGCTCGAATCCAGACAGAGACAAATAGCAAGTCTGACCACTGGCATTTTTGCCTGAAGACACCAAGTGAAGTTTAGTCGTCTCAAACCTATCATAAATGAATGCACTCCGCTAAAATTTAATGACAGTTGAGAAAGTAGTTTGAACACGACGTACCTTATTTACTGACCATAGCCCCCTCACACTTTTTAATGCCCAAAATGGTGTTTGCCTTCTGGAAGCTATAACCATGTAAAAACACCCCTAAAAGAAACAAACCGTCTTGACGAAATAGTCATCATCAAGTACATACTAGATCTGTATCTCAAACAAAAATACTCAAACAAGTCTCAAATCCACTGCGGAGCCCTTACCGTTCTGCTGAATGCGAATGTATCGCCAGCCGTGTGTTTCGTCCTGGGCCGGGTGCAGAGGCCAAGTGGCTGTGGAGCCGGGTTCATTCAAAGATGTATCCTCCTTGTGAGTGTACAGACTCTGCCAGTTACTGCCGTCTTTGGAAACCTAAAACAGAGACAATTAAAAAAACACGACGTGTCCAATAACAATAACCATAACCGTAGCAATATGCATTCAATTTATACACAACAAGCGTATTCGTACAAACTTACAAAATAACTTCAAATATGTCTTAAACAATACTTAGAAGTCCAAACATGGAGTACGCTTACTGTCACAGTGTCACGATATGAGTATCTTACGATATCCTAAGAAACATACCTTGCTGATAATGCCGCTTGACACATAAATAAAATAACAGTTCAAAATTACAACTAAAATGTGGAAATCGGGTAATGCTTTATCCTGAATAGGAAATCATGTTATATGGAATATATTAAACCAATAATCCGACATTAAACTAAACCATACCTGCAGAAGCCAGTTTCGAAGTGCAGATTTGCCATAACCACGAGAGTGCCGTAGAGTATACGCCGATGGGATCACCCACAGGCCAAGATCAATCATAAACCAAGCGCGCCTGTTAATTCATTCATAGTTTATTAAACATAACAAAGGTCAAGTCAAATTTTATCAAAGTATAATAAATTTGGCTAGGAATTAAAACTTTTTGTGCGAAATTATGCTTCACTAACACATTTTTATCACCAACACAGTATAAAAATACTACGCTATTAAACACAGCGAAGGCCCTACCAAAGAAAAGCTGTTTAACATAATACATACGGCAAATCATCGAAAGATCAGGCTATATACTTTTATGCACCAAGATGATTGAGAGCCATGATTCATCACCTTCTACAATGACATGTCCGTAATTCTCGGTCCGAAAAAATATTTTAGTAGTCTACAAGCAGCTACTGACTTATCATCGTTAGTATGACAATTGAGGGCATTTTCGTCTCTTGACAGAATATCCTCCAGTCGGCCATAAGGCAGAGTGCGACCCTCGGAGGAGGTCACGTATACCAGGCCATGACTGGCTGGGTTCAGCCATTCCGTATTCCGATTGCCATTCGTCCCGATCCAATAGATGATCCCCTTGTCGTCAAAATCTCGCGAATACCGTAGAACTATGCCATCCTGGTTGCCAAGACGCTGAAAGTGGAAATTCACAGTTAAAAGTAATTTAAGCCAATGTTCAATCAAAAATTATATGCATTTTACAACCAAACATTTCACAGACAATAATATTTTTACTACAGGCAATTTATTTACTGTCACAATATCCAGATAATTGAATTATCTAACTGCGTGCTTGTTGCTCATACTCTGTCTGTTCTAAGCTTGGTTCCTGGTTTTTTCTGATAAAAAGACGGCGAAAAATGCTGGTGCAGATGCAGTGTTGGACATGTTACTACAATATGGAAAAAACGGAAAAGTACATGGTTTAAGAGACTATACACCGAGCAATGCGAACCAGGGTTTTTTTTTTCAAAATCGACAGTGGGTCCACGTTGGGTCAGGTTAATTTTCGTTGGGTCCAGTTAAGCACTGACTGGGTCAAGAATATATATGTTGTAAATCGTAAGTAGACATTTATATTATATAACAGTGGCGTAGCAAGAAAAAAATTTCGGGAGGGAATGACTTTTCGATTTTTTGAAGTGTATTAGTATGCACCTAATTGCAATTTTAACGAAAAAAGCGACACATTTTAGCATTTGTCGGTCAAAACAATGCTTATTTTCGACCACAGCAGCATCAAACGTAAAATTGGAGGTCAAAACACCGAAAGTTACAAAAATTGCGGGCTGGAAAGGTTCCAAAAACTGTAAAATTTGCAAATGTTTCAAAATTTTCTAGAATTAAAACCTGTAAATTTACTAAAAATTGTCATTTTTGTGACAATAAAACAGCTAAAACGATACACTAAACAGTGTATTAAGCAAATACATTGCGCACAATCCAACATTATATACAAGCACATGCTTCCAGAGAAGACAAAAGCAAAGAAAACTAAGCCACAGATTAGCAGGGGTCTGCGGGCGACAGCCCCCAGAAAAAAATTTGGGGAAATTTTTAATTTTCAGAACAAATTTGATCAATTGGAGACGTATCGGAAATTTTTTCCGGCCGGACCATGAAAACCAAAGGGGGACCCTTGTCGGAAAATTTCAGTCGGTAAAAATTTCGGGCGGGGGGAATTCCCCCATTCCCCCTCTGGCTACGCCCCTGTTATATAATGTCATTTTCTGTGCTAGGTACGCATTGACGTACCCAGAAAAAAATTGAGAATTTTTAACTGTTTACGCCGAATTTGGTCAACTGGAAACGTATCGGAAATTTTTTCCGACAGGAAAATGGGTATGGTAAAATGGGTAAAAAAAACTAAGTATGGGAAAACGTCACATCAGACAGTGTATTATACAAGTAAATTCAGCATAATGTACTTTTGTAGAGATGCATAGGCTTTGATGAAAGATAATAACAAGGACTAGTCAGCCATAGAGATGCAGAGGTCTGGGTACGGCCGCCCTCAGAAAAAAATTCGAGAACTTTTTGATTTTCAGGCAAAATTCGGTCAATTGGAGACGTATCAAAAAATTTTTTCGGCGGGGCGATAAAAACCAAAGGGGGGACCCTTGTTGACAATTTCTTAAGGTTCAACCAAAAAGGGGGTTCGCGACCCCCGCGACCCCTCCCTGTCTACGCCCTTGGGTCTGGCTTGGGTCAGGTTAATTTTTGCTGGGTCCAGTTAAGAGAACTTGAGTCTGGACCCACTCGTGGACCCAAAAAAAAACCCTGATGCGAACATCAATTGTACGAGTTATATACGTCAAGTCAACTAAACGTTAGTTTGCAAAACACACGACGATTCAATATTTAGAGTCATATTTCCGAACATCCAACCAGGGTAAAATTATATTGAAAAACTATCAAGCTAATATCATAACACCATAATACATTAATGTAATTGCTGGCGTCGTGCAAACAGCTGACCTTGGCATCCTGCACAAATGCGAAAGTGGACCGTTCGTAGTCGTACCACTGCTTGGCGACCATTTTCAGCAAGAAATGCTTCAAATTTCCAACACTAGCCAATGGTTCCATTTTTAGGTAACGTCCAGAACGGTCAATCAGGGTTCCGCCGTTCGGGGACTTTTCCAGACGAAAGCGCAGCCGTCTGGCCAGCAATTGCAGTCCAAAGGCCGAGCCAGGATGATCGTAGAAATACTGCGGCAGCTTTTCCACCGACTCCAGAACGGCGATCAGTTTTCGCACAAGCAAGACCAGAGGGGTCCGGCCTTGGGCTGGTTCGGCAATTTCCAGCGGGTCCGGGGGTTGACCGAAGATGGAGAAAAATGTACGCAGACAGTCTGGATTGGCAGTTATGAGGGGGAACACTTTCAGCAGGGCTGGTATCAAGCCGCTACTATAAACTTCATAAGTAGAGAGGGTGTGTTCGTCTAGGAGAGAAGCTCGTAGCTGGGCCAAAAGGCCGGCCAATTCCTGGCCAATTGTGGCCGAAGTTAGGCCAGCAAAAGAGTCAGCCAGAGCGCGCAGCTGTACCATTATGGTCCGAGGCCGATTCTGTGCTTCTTGCAGATAGTTGTTGTAGATTTCGTTGGCCATAGCTCTGATTTTCAGCCTTTGCGCCTCGCGCTTGGAGCGCAGCTTGCGACTTCGCTTGCCCACCCAGCCGGCCGTGAACTCTGGACCCAGGCTGGTCTCGGCCGAGAACGAGTGGCGAGTTCCTCGATTCGACTCAAACACAAAGCCAGCATAGTCTTCCTTCAGTATGGTGCACTGCTGTTGACCTTCTGCGTTGCGAATGTGCAGCTCTCCAGCCTTGGGGCTAGTCAGCACCCAGTTACCCACCAGCAGGCGACCGCTAGCAGAGGCTACGGACAAAATGGGCAGCGAGGGAACGCCTGTTTTCATGGTGGATCTGGAGCGCTGCAGCTTCTCCACAAATTCACTGCGATTCTCTGAGCTGTCCGCTGTGCCCTCTGGCGATCCGCTGGAATACATAGTGGCCAGTTTTCCATCCAGAATGTAGCGGAACCACCCGTTGCTGCCATTGGACAGCTCCAGGGCTGCCACATCACTCCAGATGTACATGCAGTCACGACCGCGCACGATGCACCTAAAAAAGAAAAATGCAGTCACTATGCAGTCACAAAACTGCAAAAAATTTTCTTAAAAATAAAGTTTTAGGTTTAGACATGCAGACAGTGTTAAAGGCCTCACGAAAAAACTGATATATGTGGGGGGTCAGGTGAAGGTTATGACAGCTGACCGAGGGGGAAAGGGCCAGGAGTGAGAGATGGCAGTTGACACGGTGGATATTTTAGAAAATTTTATCAAATTTGGGGGCGTAGAGTACCATTGTGGAGCGGGATCAACAGATCTGAATGTGGAGCGGGATCATCAGATCTGAACAGTGCAATCCCCATCGAACCCGATACCCATAACGTTCTTATGAATTAAGCTTCAGACACTCATTAACAGCATTTAAACCTGTACCTGCAACACTGTTTCAAAATATACTGCTACAGTGTAGTATAGCTCCATCTCAGATGAACCTCTGGTCATTAAAAAAATGAAACTCGGTCTTCAGTCGCGATTACAGAATACCATGCTATTCCAATTTAATATCTGTCTGCTGTCATTTCTGTTTTTTAGTTCTACTTGCTATGGTCAGAAGTCTACTTGCCATTCCCACTTCCACTTCTACATTCAGCTCACAGACTACCCGAAGCCTCACCAATCTTTCCAATGATAAGGTCGCCCGGAGCTGATTTCCTTGGCATCTTCTAGTCCCAACTCAACAGGATCTTTAACGCCAGTGTTCCCTTCGTTAGGCTTATTGGTATTGTCCGGTGCTGGCTCCTGTTGTGCGGCGCTGTTTGGCGGACTGGGGGACGTTGGTAGCTCCTCTGCAGTCCCACCTGGCTCATCCACTGGGGCACGGGCCAGGGCTTGCACTTTGCCAAATATGCCCAGTCTAAAAAAGGATAGCATTCAACAAATTAAATCACAGACTTGAGTCAGCTACAGTTTCGCTTAGAACGCATTTTGCTAAAGATCTATAAACTGTAGGTACAGAAATTATTTTAAATATTAAATTAAAAATATGTTTATTACAACAAAAACACCCAGAGCACTCTTTATTTTTTTAAGATGTCAATGTCAAGACTAACCTCATGCTGGCTTACTGATCTATAAGGCATCGTAGTAGCTAAATTTAGTAGTAATGTAGTAGCTAGTAGTCTTAATTTTAAATTTTACAGGTGATTAAAAATGCTAGTACGCAGTTTTAATCTTTTTTTTTAATTTTTTTTAATTTTAAAAAAAAAAATTTATTTTTAAAGTTTGTAAATATCCTTCGATTGAAAGTAACATAGCAGAATCAGTATTATATAATGTATATTATAATGAACTCTTGAGATATGCATATATATGCACTAACAAAGTAAACTTTATCATAAAATGTAATAGTTTAATAAAAAATTTAGTAGCCAAAAATTACGCGAAACACAAATTGATGGAATATTTTTTTTAGATTTTTCAATAAAATGAAAGATATAGATTATTTAAAAACAGAAAGTAAAAACTCTTTATGGGTTAAATCTTTCAAAAAATTTTAAAAAAATTTTTTAGCTCATTTATAATTTAAATAAATGCTGCATGCTTAATTATTTGTGAATTCACTTAGTTGAGGCAGTCTGCGACGAAACCTTTTTATAAATATTTGTTTATAATTTTTATTTTTCAAAATTAATCTAAAACATGTCTCTGGAGGTTGTACCTACTGAAGAGTCGCCTTCCTACCAGAGTACGGTCTAGGGATGACTGCAATGCACCTACTAAAATAATTTAGTTTCTAACAATATATGTTGCACTGTTATATATATTGCCTTTTTATTTATTTATATTCTACTTTTATTATTTTTAGTATTTTTTATATTACAGTTAGTATGACGGGAAGAAACGATGACCAGTACAGTACAGCCGAAGATGAAATTGAAGACAACCATCAGTACAGCTATGTGGTTGACGTTGAAAAATCCGGACACTCAGGTATATAACAAAAATTTTTTTAAAAAATTTTTTAAAAAAATATATATTTTCTCTTTAATTTAGGTATAGTTTTGAAAAAAATGTAGTCATTGTGTTTTTTACCAATCGCTCTAAAAAACACATTTCGTCAATTCACAGCAAGAAAGAACACAGACTGGTTCTCGAACTGAAGTTCCATTGAAGTTCTGGACTAATACTCTACAAATTTCTACACAGCAGAATTGGTTCAGTCAAATACATAAAGTGCTAAACCTTGAATCTAACCAAAAATCAAACTGCAAGAACAAAAGATCACCGACCTAGCAAACTGTTCCAACATGTAGACTTGATCTTTGTGCAGCAAATCTTTCATGACTTGCAAGATCAGCGCATGTCCTTCTTCATTTTCCTCCTGATCTAACACTGTGGCCATCAGCTCAACTAGTCGTTCGCCAAAATGATTCTGAATGCACATATCGCGCAGCAGCTCTGGTCGACAATAGTGCACCATTTTACGGATCAGATTCAAGCTAGAGCGGCGCACCGAAGGCAGCAGAGACTGGCGATAGATGGTCGTGAAAATGGGCAGCAGTCGTTTTAAATAGGACCCGGCTAGCTCCATATTCAGGGGTCCGGATTCTGGGGTCTCAGGGGTGGTTGGTTCCGGCTCCGCTGAGTCGTCCGTAGTACTTATTCCTGTTTCAGGGACGGCAGCGGAAGATTCGTCGGGAAGAATGGGGGCCGGAGCATCGGCGTCAATGGTGGACTGTGATTGGCCGGTGGCCGCTGGTTGGCCCGCCCCCGGCGCACTCTGATTGGCCGTTGCTGTTTCATCGTCAGTGTCACGCGCCGTGTCATCCAAACTGCCAGAGGTCCAGTCTGTGGGACTTTCCAGGATGGTACAAACCTAAAACGGAAAACCAAAAGATAAAACTTGAAAAAGAACAGAAAGCAAATTTGATTATTAAGTAAAAGAAGCATTGCGGCCGAGCCTAAGCCTGTTTGAGTTGCTAGTTATACTTTTCCAAATGTTAACAATTAATGCTATCCAAATGCACATCAGAAAAGCTGATGAGTCCGCTCATGCACCTTGCAATGCGCCATGGCCCACACCATCGAGCAATAATATGTGGGCCTGTATAAAATGGCCTTTATGCAAACTTAACATTAGCTAACGTAGCCAAGTCTGTTCACTCTAACCATAATATATGGGCGTTTCCCTCCCCTCCCCCCAGATTAGTTTGAAGTTGCTCAAGACGGCAACATCAGTGACTCGCAAGGCAGAAATAGTGGCTCACGAAGCGAAAATGAGAGGAAAAGTTGCTTCGCCACCACCCCCCCTCCGTGGCTTACCCCCATCCCGAATTCGCTAGCTGCCCACGTATAACTCTAATTCACAATCAGCGCGCCAAAATCTGAATCTCTAGAATGACATTAATTCTAAGCATGATGTTCAGACCGTTTAGTAAGCGTTTGTCGGGTACAGGAATTGGCCCTATTTCCCATTCTGTACAGCTCTTAGCAAACTCACCTCTCTGTGCCCTTCGTCACTTCTCTCCCGTGCTTTGTCCAGTGGCGTTTTTCCGTCTTCATCACGCAAATCAGGATTGGCTCCAAATTTCAGCAAGATTTTAGCCACCTACAATTTCAGTTTTAATAAGTGTGACTTTACATTTAGTGCGATAAGCCGTACAGTCGATGAATATGCAAGAAAAACACTTAGGCTCTCATAGAACAATAGAAGATACAAAAATTCAAAAGCTACATTGCGTACAATATTTTGTCAAAAAGCGTCTACCAATTGATTGAGTTACACAGAAGCTAATTTCAATCCCTAAAAGAACAGCAAGTGGTATGAAAAAACACGCGACCTGTTTTGGCCGGTTTGGAACTTTTTGTTGGAAATTTTTTGCCTTTTTTTGTAATGTATCAGACAGAGCAGTATATATGAAACTGACTAGAAGTCACAATACGTAGACAAGATGCATGACTTGCAGGCATGTATATACATACTGTATCTACACAATAAAAAATTTTACCAGAAAGTATCAAAAAAGCCATAATGCCAACCTGTGGTCTGCCAAAACAAGCAGCATAATGCAGGGAGCTGGATCGTTGGCCCTTGTTTGCATCGGCCCCCCTTTCGCAGAGATACTCCACCATCTCCGGAGTGCCGAAGGCTGAGGCCCAGTTTAGCAAAGTCTGCCCAACGTCGTCCATAAAGTTCACCTCCAGTCCTGAAACCATAGTGGTCGAAAAGTTTGAGACAATATTTAACATTATTAAGTAAGTTTCAACCAATTAAAATTTCTTAAATTCTAAACTATAAGAAGTATATAACGTGCTGAATTAACCTCAACTCAATATTATATATAATGCACCGATTTGTGACTAAATCTCTTAACCATTCAAACTGTCAATAGACATGCATCAAATGAAGGAAAAAGTTTGAACAA
Organism: Trissonchulus sp. WLG1_4; assembly: GCA_030248245.1. Lineage (NCBI taxonomy): Eukaryota > Metazoa > Nematoda > Enoplea > Enoplida > Ironidae > Trissonchulus > Trissonchulus sp. WLG1_4. The sequence continues at coordinate 37,226 of JASANF010012534.1, read as the reverse complement.
TTCAAGTTGAATACGACTAACGTGTATACATAAGCCTGACGTGAAACAGCGTTTTCATAAAAATTCAACTGTTCAACAAAGATAACAAGAGACAGCTAAGGCAAGAATACTCCAAAATTGCCTCTTTTGTCGCCAAATCGATGGTTCAAATCCCACACTAAACCTACCAGCATGTTCAATAGCCTCAATCAAAGCTTCAGTATCCTTCGATCGAATGCAATCAATCAGATGTCTGTGCGTTCGATCAGAGTCGGTTCTGGACAAGGAGGCAGAGATGCCAGCGCGCAAATTATCACCTCCAGGGCCGCGACCCGCCCTGCCCAGAGCAGCAGGCATGATTTTGGGCAGCGCCTGTCGTCCCTCAAACAACAGCACCAACAATAGATCGATCAGTCGCATGCTGTCTAAACAGCAACGCTCGTCTCGATTCAGCACGTGCTCTATGGCGCAGCACAGATCCGCCTCCAACAGTCGATTGGTGATGGTCGGTGAGCCACGGCAGAGGCTCGACAAAAGACTGATTATTATCGATATCATACCGGTGGTACTCTTGGCTGCAGGCTGGCCCCCCGTGGTCGACTCGCCCCCCTCAGTTGGCGCCGCCGCAGGGGATTCTGTTCCGGTCCCCCCTCCCGCTGGCTGGCTGGCAGCAGGACCCCCGCCGCTCTGTAAACAGCTCAACAAATGCTCAATCAGTCCGTGTTCTGAGATGGGCGCTGGATCCACGCCTTTGCGCATAAAATGATCCGCAATGGAGGCAAAGCATCGCAGTGCTCCTTCGGCCACAAACGAGTCTTCGTGGCGCAACAACAGGCTTAGGCTGGCAATACAGGTCGACAGGCTAGCGTCCGCAGGCTCAATTTTGGAACACAGCCGTGTGATTACGGCCATGGCTGAGTGCATGGTATCGCGATGAATCAGGTAACCGTGCTCGCGAACAAAGGACAGCACACAGGCCAGACCCCCTGCTTCGAACACTGCTGACGCCTCGCGGGTGCAAATGAACTCCAACACTTTGATACACTGCTCAGCTGAAACAAAACAAAACAAGCAGTTGAACAAAGGCAAAAAGTAAAAAATTCTTTGGTAGGTCGAACTGTCTTCAGCCTCAGCGGAAACACAACGAATTTCCATTATAAAGTTATCGTGCAATATGTGACTGCACAGCCATAACAAAGTTTGAAGCAACGCGAACGTAATTTTTTTAAATGACTATAGTTTTATAGCAACATTGTTTCTGTAATTATATTTTAAGCCAGACAACACAAGGTGTGAAAATCCGCAAAAAGTACTACATAACTTTCCCTAGTCTACGTTCAGACGCTATCCTTTATCTTGAGTCATCCACCCACCCAAGTCCTTGCTGGTCCTGTTGTGGACCTGGGCCAGGGCGAGTCTGTTGCAGATGGCCTTGATGGAGCCATCCACGGACACGATGCGCCGAGTGCACTCCGCCGACACGTCCAGGTAGTAGGTGATCGCACGAGCAGTCACCTAAACACACACAACACACACCATTATTCGATCTTAGCTGAAATCACTAAACAACATCAGTCCAAAAAAGGGTTTAACCAGCTCGAATAGTCCCAATTTCGCTGAATAACAACGTATGCAGTATATAATGATTGATCTGACTGATTTGTGTTCCACCATGATTTCTTCAGATACATACATAATATAGATATGACTTTAGCTTCGTCATTAATATAAAATACTATGTTGTACGCAATGTCAAACTAGCCATACTTCCAGCACATTATCAGGCGCAGTTTGGTCCATGAAAATGCGACATAGGGCTGGGAGGAAGGTGCGAGGGGGGCAACTTTCGAAACAGCGGTCGATATTGTCGGACATGAGCAGGAGCATGCACAGCTGTTCCAGAGCCATCAACTGCACCTCCCGCTCCTCGCCGCAGCCCGTCTGCAGCCACTCCAGCAACGTATCTGGATCTACTTCTGCCATCTCTTCTAATATATATACATATATATGCATACATTATACCTGCGGAAGAAGTTGGAGGGGGGCGTGTGCAGAGATCGACCGGAGTCTCCGGCTCTGGCACTTTTTTACTCTAATGACTCAGAAGTAGCACCCTCAAAATTTTATATAACGTTTCAAAAAGACGAAAAAATTTCAATATTTATATATGTACTTTATTTCACGACGTTCATCTCACATGACAAATAGTAACGAAGTTTAAAAACTTTCTTTCTCACGCTCTTGTTCTTGAAGCAAAAATGCTTCTCTCCAATGTGCTTTACTACTACTAAAAGCGGCGGCTGATCTCGGTACAGTGGCGTAGCCAGGGGGGCCTCCACCCCACCTCCCCCCCCCCCCGGATAAAAGTTTGGCAAAAAAGTCACGTTACACAAGGATCTAGGGTTAAATGCAGTTGGGGGGGGGGAAATAGTGGATCTATCTTTTTGAGTAGAGCACCTTGGGGGAAGCATTTCTGCTTCAAGAACCCCTATTTCATTTTTTGGATTTTCTGAGATATGACCCCCCGAAATCTGAACCCTTACTGAGGGACGTTTTCGCAATTTTTTTCCGAAGCTCTTGTTTTTTCCGTTCTAATCGTGTCTAAATGGTGTCAGATTATTGTTTACAATTTTTAGAATCAAAACAAAGGCTCTTTCACCGGGTTCCTGCCAAAAAACTGGCCAAATTCGCCAGAAACGTCCAATTTTTGACCAAATTCAAACTTGGCCTTAATTTAGGCTTGGGCTTAGGCTTAGTATCAAGCTTAGGCTTAGGTTCAGGCTTAGGCAATAAAAAATTGAAATTTTCAGAAAAAATCCTGCCAGCTTAGAATAGAGAATCAGTGGCGTATTTAGGGGGGGGGGGGCTGGGTGGGCTGGCCCCCCCCCCCCCCTTAGCGATTTGAGCCCCCCCCCCTTAGAGGGTCGCAGCCCCCCCCCCATTCCAACACTTCAAAAACTGACAAAAGTGTTTCTGATACCTCCACAATTGACAAATTCTACCTTCAAAATTTAAAAAAACTCTAAGTTTTTTCCATTCTGTTGATGTTTTTTCGGCTTAGATACCTTTTTTTCTTTGTGCATGCCTATGTATATGCCAGGTCTATTATCATATTCTGTGCTAATTGATTAATGTCTCACATGTTTGTATAGTTAGATAGGGTAAAAAATACAAAATTAAATACAAAGTATACTATTTTTTGCTTTGCTGCATACATGTTTGTATTTTTTTGTTTGTATTTTTTGCATACATAACATTTTTTACGATTTTTTCACTTTTTGTCAATTTTAATTTTTGAAGCATTATTACACCAATCTGCAGTGGCGTAGCCACAAAAAATTTCGGGGAGGGGGGGATGAGTTTTCTTTGTTTTAAAACGTTAAAAATGCATTTAATTGCTATTTTAACGCTAAAAACGACACATATTAGCAATTTTCGGCCAATTCATAGTTTCTGTATAATAAAATTAGCCACAGTCGACCATTTGGAACTTTGAATAATGATCTGCTAACGGAAATGACGCGTCTCGTGTGTAATTTCAACCCTAAAATTGCAACACATCAGAAACGGTCGTTCTTGACGACGGATCAGAAAAAGCCACCTGGCAAAAGCATATTGGAACGATAAATCATCGAAAACCCCAATTTTTGAACGCAGCCATAAAATAGCCTACGCTGGCCCATAGCACAAAAAGATTCACTCCAACTCTTATGTACGCAGCTGTACACAACGGGCTTTTACGCCAAATGGACGTGACTTTTGTTCCCCGCTCGACTATATATAACGTTGGCTAGGCCCTTGGGCCTATTTTTTGATCCATGGCTTAAATAATAATGTTTAATATTTTAAAATTATATATTTTTGTTTATTTTATGTCAAAAGTGCAGTTGTCAGTGCAATGTAGATGCTTAAAACCTCAAAAAAGCTAAAACTTCAATAAGTGTAGTTTTCATTGCAACGTCGATGGTTAAAACATCAAAAATTCTAAAACTTCTGGGGGCTGCCCCCCCCTGACCCCCGCATTGCTAAATGCTAGCTGTAGATCCACTACATTTCTTTATTTCATGTAAAAAGTGCAATTTTAAATGCAATTTCGATGGTTAAAATCTCAAAAAAGCTTCAACTTCTGGGGGCTGCCGCCCCCAGACCCCCGCAAAGTTAAGTGCTTGCTGCAGATTCATTATTGTAGTTTATCGATGGTTACAATTACAAACTCAAAAAAGGTCCGAGGGTTGCCGTCCCCGCCAGACCCCCTTTGATCGGCGGCGGCTCACAGTTGCTCCGCACCCCCCCCCCCCGGTCGCACCCCCCCCGCCTTTGCGAAATCCTGGATACGCCACTGTAGAGAATCCTGTCAACTAAGCCTATACGATACCTTAAAACATCATAACGCACTCAAAACTATCCAAAAACAAAGATAACAGCCATTTTTGACTTCGGACTTTGGCCTACGTTCACTTCCAAAAACACTGAAAATGCAATTTTCAATGGGTCATAGCTCAGAAAATCCAAATTTGTGGATAGGGCTTCTATTACAAAAAATGCTTCCCTCAGGTGCTCTACTCAAAAAATAGGTCCACTATCCCCCCCAACTGCACTTGATCCAGGATCTACGCTTTGATTTTTAGTGCCCGGCTGAAAAAATTTTGGATACGTCTCACTCATTCATTGTCTAACTGTATGTTATGTGCCTCTTCAATACAATACAATACGTCTCGAATATCGAATTGACAAAATTTAAGCAAGAATAAAAAAAGGGGTGCCGCTGATGCAATCCTGCAACCGAGTAGCTAACTCTTCTTTCTTATCTTTCGTCAAATCCTATAGTTATTGAGGGAAATCCCACTATTCAATCCCCCGGTCCACAGGGAAAAATACTTTAGAAAAGTAACAGAAAAGAAGACGAAAAAGTCGAAAACTTTTTTGCTATTTTTCAGCTTCTTTGCCGTCACATTTCAATGGAGAAAAACGGATTTTCGGCACTTTTGGACGCTTTTCCGTCTCTTCTTTTCGTCATTTTCCGTTTTACGAAATAGCGGAAGTCATTAAATCGGAAATTGCACCGAAAATTAACGGAATTTAAACATAATTTTAACAGACAGCAAAAGAGCTTTAACAAAAATGCAATATAACTAAAAAATGTTTGATAGAAAAACGAAAACTGGCAAAAATCTAAGCGTAAAAAAGATATGAAATAAAAAAATAGAAATTTTCTCCAAACAAAAGAGATCATTCAAATCACTAAACTTTGAGTGAAAAAGGTTGCAGAGTTAGATTATAATAAAACGGAAAACAGCATGAAAACTGATAAAAAACGACATTTATGATTTGTTGGCAAAACTTTTTCGTCATTTTTTAAAATTGTGTGTTGTCGTTGGACGCTGTGTTGTGTATGACGCTGACAAAATAAAACATCAAATGCCTGCAAGCCTAAGCCAAGCTACACGCGACATCAAAATTATGGGTAATAACAAAATCTATCGGTATGAGTTGGCAATTTAGGCCGTGTTTACATTGAGCTTTTTTTCAGCTGCTCGAGAAAAAGCTCAATGTAAACACGGCCTAAGCAGGCAAATGTTCTGTGCTGCAAGTTTGAAATTTCAACTGAGTTAAGGTGGCGCTTAGGGAAACCAACTTTGGCGTTTAATTTTTTTCAGCTGCATTTTTAATCATAATGTCTTGGAGAAAAGTTGTTCAGAATGAAAAGGGCTTTCATTTGATGTGCATATTGTGATTAAAAAATTTTTTCGAATTTTTTTGACAAATTTGTAACCGTAGCTTAAAATTTTTTGTTTCAATATAAAATGATCACTCATATCACTGAAATGTGCGGTTTCTTGGCTTTAAATTGATGTATTAAACATAAGAATACGTTGAAGCTTTGCTGAGTAATTTAGCCGTGAAAATGCAAATCAAAAATGAAAAATCTAAAAAGCTGATAAATCTTCGAAAAAGCCAAATTTTTGATTTAATTTCTCAAAAAATTGAGTATGGCTTTTGGTTACTTTTTCAACGGAAACATGCAGTCCTAGAAAAGGTCTAATTTTTGAAAAAGTGAAACGTGTGGGCAAACCTTACATTTTTGTGTAGCGAAATCGACTACTTTTTTTTGGACCTGGGTCCCAGCTGCCGATTGCGATCGAGTTGAAAATTTGCACAATGAAAGAAAGAATATAAATGCAGACGTGAAAGTTTTTCGATTTTCAAATTTTGGCTCGCAGCACTTTTTGTAGTCGCTCAAACACAAAGGATTTTTGAAAAATCGTTTTTTTGCAAAATCAAAAATAGAAATAAAAAATCGAAGATCAATCACGTCTAGAGTTTTGAAAAATCTTTCTATTGATGCCAAGATCGTCAAAATCGGTTGAAGTTTCGCTGAGCTAGGTCAAAAATAAAATTAGTGTGAATAGGAAATTCGACATGGTCATAAAATTTGACACATTCACATTAAAGTGCTGAAAGGTATTGTAAATAGGTTTTTTTGAGGTCTCTTTGATGTAAAATCAAAATGGTATTAGTACTGACAGCATGAGCTTAGCGCCAAACATGACTTTTTGAGGTGAGCGCCACCTTAAAACGATGGTTTGAGAAAACCTACAAAATTCGTAACGAATCAAGCCATATTTTGTAATGATATCATGTGCAAATCATATAAAAACGTACGTAAAACCACCTTTGTATGCTTCGTAAGAACAAATGTTGTTCAGAAGGATCACATAAAAAAATCATGAAAAATTTTGAGCTTTTTCAGCAAGAAAAATAGATTTTCACGGAAATGTAGCTTTACAAGCCAGTGCATTTATTACACGTATGTAGTGTTTGTGACCGGCCGCGAAAGCCGCCGGCCAACGCCGGCCGGCCGGTAGAAGCCGGCCGGCCGCCCGGCCGGCTCGTGAAATCCGGCCGGCCGGCCGGTCGGAACGGCCGAATTTTTGGATAAAACCAGTCCAGAGTGTCATTTCGGCATAAACTTAGCCTGCCGGATTGTTATGCCGGCCTAATTTTGTTAGTCGGTTGAATCCGGCTGGCTGGCCGGTGTTTTTGACCGGCCGGCCGGCGCCGGCTTTTTTCGGCCGGCCGGCCGGCCGGCGACCATCACGCCGGCCGCCTTCCGGCCGGTCACAAACACTACACGTATGTAATAATTGAAAAAGACTAGCAGCTGTGTTTTACTTAAAGATACTTAAAAATTTTCAGTGTTTTATTAAGTGTGGTGCAAATGTTTTGTAAAATAAAGCAGTATTTTCTGCATGATGCTGATATAAAATGCGTATGAGTACAAACGCAAATTTTCGGCTTGCGATTTAAAAAAAATTGGCTCAACAAGGAAAGCTAAAATTTGGCACATATATGCGCCTTGTTGTCTTCGAGCGGTCGCAAAATTTGATTTGGAGCAAATCGATGGTATTTAAGAAATATAGTTAAATTTAAGTTTTTGGAAAATCGTGACTTTAGTGTTTATCAATATATCAATCATATTTATCAAAAATGACAGATTGCGACCGCTCGATTACGTTCTGACAAGCGAAATGAGCTATTGATTGTGCAACAGCTATCTAGCTGTGAAGAGAAATCGCAAGCCGAAATTCCACTCACGTTTGGTCTACAGTGAATGCTAATTTGTATCAATCAACTTCATTTTTTGTATTTGGCCATACTTTAACACCAGGGGCCCGTTGCACAAAAGTTTATCAGTTATCAACTATCAGTTATCAGTTATCAGTAAAATTTTATCAGTTATCAGTGTAGCGTTGCACGACATTTATCAGTATTTTACTGATAAATTCTAATGGATTTCATATAAGACTGATAACTGATAACTGATAATTATCAGTTATCAGTAAATTTTGTGCAACGCAGTTTACTGATAATTCACTGATAACTGATAATTTATCAGTGTTTTGTGCAACACGGCACTGATAAATGTTTTGTGCAACGGGCCCCAGCTTGCCATTGTGTATTTAAGGTGGTACTAACGAATGTGCAGTGTTTTTCAACAGGCTGGTATTCAATCAATAATTAACATAAGAGCACATTCTTTATACCGTTCGAAAGCGCTACTTTTCTTCTATATTTATGCAAAGTGTCATTGCACAACTATAAATATGATTTGTATGGCACGTGTTAAAAGTGGACCAATTTGGCTTTTTTGAGCACTTTCAAATCTGGCCACTTTTTGAAGAGTTTAAACAATAAAAACATGCGAAAAATGGATCAAATATTTAAAAGGAAATTATCTAGACCCAAAATGCACGATTTTATGATTTGTCAAATATTAAACGAAATATAAGCTTTCAAAGTCAAAAGTGTCTATTCACACGCAAATTTCAGGTGCTATATCTACGCAAAAATAAAAGCAATTTAAAAAATTTTCATTTTGGGTCTAGAAAATTTGCAAAAGTTTATTCATGTTCATTTTTGTGTTTATGCGTTTTGCATGCGCTTAGAAAAGTGGCCAGAACTGTTAAACTTCTATTCTCCTGTTGTGTAGTTTGGCTTGTTGGCTTGGCTTACTCCTAAAAATTTTTCACATGATCCCGCTAACTTCATTCGTCATTATAAAAATAAGAATTAATTTATTGCTGACTTTAGTCTCGGGAAAATGTCGTTTGAATCAACTAATTTTTTTCAAAAGTTTAAAAAAACTGCACATTCGTTAGTACCACCTTAAAATTGGCCCCGGACAGCCGTTTTTTGAAAAGTCACATTTCAGGAGCGCCACCTTAAGGTGGCGCTCCTGAAAGATAACTTTTCTAAAAAATTACACTAATTTACATTACATTAGTTTACATTTACATTAATTTACAAATTAGCATTCACTGTAGACCAAACGTGAGTGGAATTTCGGCTTGCGATTTCTCTTCACAGCTATATAGCTGTTGCACAATCAATAGCTCATTTTGCTTGTTATAACGTGATCGAGCGGTCACAAAATGTCATTTTTTATGAATATGATTGATATATTGAAAAACACTCATTGAGCCATTTTTTTAAAATCGAAAGCCGAAAATTTGCGTTTGTACTCACACGAACTTTATTTCAGCATCATGCTGAAAGTACGGCTTTATTTCACAAAAAAACCACACTCAATAAAACACCAAAAATTTTGAAGTATGTTCAAGCAAACCACAGCTGCTAGTGTGTTTTGATAGATGTACAAGCCAGGACACTCACAACTGAAACAGTTTGACGCAAAAGAAAACACACGAATAACTGCGCATCCGCAAATATGGCAGTCTCCAGCCAATCGCTAATTGTATCATCTCGACATCTATCCATACGTGTGTTATTTCAATCTTTCAAAATCATTAGATACGTGTAAATGCACTGGCTTATAAAACTATTGCCGTGATTATTTTGAAAACGCGCAAAAATAAACATGCATCGTAAGAACAAAAGTTGATCAGAAGTGAATTTCCTTCAATTTGATGCACATATCACATAAAAAATTTTTTGAACATTTTTGAGCAAATTCTGTCAAGAAAAATAGATTTTCAGGGAAATGCCTGCACAAGCCAGTGCATTTACATGTATGTAATGAATTTGAAAGGCTGAAAAACACTAGGGGTGGATTTCACAAAGGTGGTTTAACTAAACCATGGTTTTAGGTACGTACGTTTTCATATGATTTGTAATTTCATTACGAAATATCGCCTGATTCCTTACAAATTTCGTCGATTTTCTTAAACCATGGTTTTAGCGCAGCGGAAATTTAAAACCTGCAGCACAGCAGGGCCCCGTTGCACAAAAATGTATCAGTTATCAGTTATTAGTTATCAGTTATGAACTATCAGTTATCAGTTATCAGTATAGCGTTGCACGACATTTATCAGTTATCAGTTATCAAGTATCAGTTATCAGTATCAGTGTTGCACAAGAACACTGATAACTGATAACTGATAAATTATCAGTAAACCGTAAAAAACGTAGGAATTAGCGTTAATTCGGCTGTTTTTCTAAAATTTTCTTCGTCATTATATGCACTTTTCTTATGCGCATCCATTTAGAAGCATATATTTTCACATTTGAATTAATTTTTGTATCACTTATACAAAGACAATGTTGTGTGACTGGCACACTGTATGAAAAACACTGGAAGACGGAATCAGTTTTCATCCCTAATATGGTACCAAAGTATGAAACATTAGGCAAAAAGCGACAAAATTTCAAGAAAATTCATTAAAACATGGTTTACATACATAAAAAGTAACTGTAGTTGCTTGAAAATGCTAATAAATAAAATTTATCAGTGAACAAACACTGATAAATTGGCTAAAATTATCAGTTATCAGTTATCAGTGTTTTGCTTTGTGCAACAAACACTGATAATTCACTGATAAATGGGGGAAATTTTACTGATAATTGATAACTGATAAATGAATATTATCAGTAAATTTTTTGCAACACTGATAATTGATAACTGATAACTAATAACTGATAAATGATAATTATCAGTTATCAGTAAACGCCGTGCAACGCAGTTTACTGATAATTTACTGATAACTGATAATTTATCAGTTATCAGTGTTTGGTGCAACGGGGCCCAGGTCTCTGTTTTGCTGAAATTTCAGCTAAGCTAATACCATGGTTTAAAAAAATTCAGGAAATTCGTAACGAATCAAGCTATATTTCGTAACGAAATTATGTACTAATCATATGAAAACGTACGTAAAACCATGGTTTAGTTAAGGGGGCGCTCCGGGGGGAATGGGGGTTACATCGAAAATTGGCAAAAAAATTGGCAAATGTCAAACTTATTATACATATATGTACTATGGCACAGAATAACACTGGAGGCAAGCAAAATTTCAAATCACGTGATCTATGTATATATATATATCCATATATATATATATATATATATATATACATATATATATATATATATATAGTATATATATATATATATATATATATATAACGTATATTTAACGTATATGTAACGTATAGTCACACTTTATATAGCAAAATGTAGCTTATGTGCTTCTCTAGTTGAACATTATTTTGGTTTTCAACATTTATGTTAGGTTTGGATAAAAAATGTCATTATGTGTTTTCGAAGTCGAGCTCTTAGCAATAAAATTCATATAAAAAAATTTCTAAGCTTTATTTTAAAAAACTAAAATATTGTTCAACTGCGCAGAGGCTAAGGCTATAATTTTGCAAAATTTTGTAGAAAAATATTTTACCAGCATTTTATAATCGAATGCCGAAAAATCGGTTTTGTATTCACACTGCCTATATTTGAGTCTGCTCCTCTGCTGCTTCTGAAAATGGTTTCTTGTGCAATTTTTTTGCACAGAACGAAATAAATTGTTTTAATTTATCAATACGACTAATAAAGTCTACGTATTGTCTGTTTGCAAAACCTCTAAAAGCGTTGATGCACTGGCTTACTTGCTGAATTTGTGTAAAAGTCGAATAAACTGTCCATTTTTTTCCAAATTTTTTGCTATGGAGATATGCACGTCAAAACATCAGAAATAGTATTTTGGGCAACTTTTCTTCAAGAATGATAAGTCATTTTGGCTGTTTTTAAAAAATACGGCCCAAATCCTTGATTCCCGGGGCGCCCCCTTAAACCACCTTTGTGAAATCCACCCTAGCAGTTGTGTTTTACTGAAACGTAATTAAAATTTTTTCGTGTTTTAGTGAGTGTGGTATAATTTTTTTGTGAACTAACGCAATACTTTCTGCATGAGACAGAAATATAGTGCGTGTGAATATAAACGCAAATTTTCGGCTTGCGATTTTAAAAAATTGGCTCAACGACAAAAGTTAAAATTTGGCACATCAATGCACCTTGTCGTCTTCGAGCGGTCGCAAAATTTGATTTTTGGCAAATCGATAGTATCTAAAAAATTTAGCCAAAATTATGTTTTAAAAAATCGCGATTTCAGTGTTTTTCGATATATCAATCATATTCATCAAAAATGACAGTTTGCGACCGCTCGATCACGTTGAGGCGAGCCAAATGAGCTATTGATTGTGCAACAGCTACTTATCTGCGAAGAGAAATCGCAAGCCGAAATTCCACTCACGTTTGGTCTACAGTGAATGCTAATTTGTATCAATGAACTTCATTTTTTGTATTTAGGCATACTTTTACACCAGCTTGCCATTGTGTATCTAAAATTGGCCCCAAACTGCCGTTTTTTGAAAAGTCACATTTCAGGAGCGCCACCTGAAAATCTATTTTTCTTGCTGAAAAAAGCTCAAGATTTTTCAAAAAATTTTCTTCTGATATGCACATCAAAGTGAAGGAAATTCAAGCCTGAACAACCTTTGTTCTTACGAGTATGGTTATTTCTGCGCATTTTAAAAATAATGGCCAAACTCCATATTTCAGGATAGAGCGCCACCGACCACCTGAAATTCACCCTTAGGGTCGAAAATTTGGGTTAAGGGGGTAGTGCCGCGAACGCAGTTTTGCTCATAGGTTGCAAAAAGAGATCTTTTTGCGTTGAACTTGTACGTTCACTGAGAAACTAGTCCAATGCTATACTGTGTTAAATAGTTACTGCCAGACACTAGACTACCAATATCTACCAATATCTTGAACCAATCACCGATTGTAAGCCAGACATCACACAATAAGGACACGAAAATTCAAAAAATTAAGCCAAATATCAGATTGGCCAGCTTGTGAAGTACACATAGCGTGTCGACGCACAGTCTTTTGCCACAAATAAGAAAAAAAAATGAAGGTTCGTTTTTCTTTTGATTTTGAAATAAGCGTCTAAATTTTTCACAATTTATCATTATTGCTGTGAGTACTTCACTGTTTACGCACAGTTTCACAGTTCAAACAGGTATTACTCCACAACCACTCAAGCAATTCGCACTAAAATTTGTGTGCATAAACTACAACATATGTTCTTTTAGTCTATGTAAACAAACTAAACAAATAAATTGATAATTGTGACGAAAAAAACGAATGTGAATAGGTTTTTAAAACGTCATTTTTCCGACTTTGCGACCTCACTGCTAACTGTATACTGCATCAATTTTAATGAAACTTGGCGAAAATACTTGCCTTAGCATATATTTTCAAAACATATTAAAAACAATGTCTTATCTTTTTTTAAAAATGTTTTACAGTCACGCAAAATCGTCTGCTTTCGCGACACTACCCCCTTAAATGCAGTTGGGGGGGGAAATAGTGGACCTATTTTTTTGAGTAGAGCACCTTAGGGGAAGCATTTTTGCTTCAAGAACCCCTATTTCATTTTTTGGATTTTTTGAGATATGACCCCCCGCAATCTGAACCCTCAGTGAGGGAGGTTTTCGCAATTTTTTTCCGAAGCCCTTGTTTTTTCCGTTCTAATCGTGTCTAAATGGTGTCGGATTATTGTTTACAATTTTTTAGAATCAAAACAAAGGCTCTTTGACCGGGTTCCTGCCAAAAAATTGGCCGAATTCGCCAGAAACGTCCAATTTTTGACCAAATTCAAACTTGGCCTTAATTTAGGCTTGGGCTTAGGCTTAGGCTTAGGGCTTAGGCTTAGTATGGGGCTTAGGCTTAGGCTTAGTATCAGGCTTAGGCTTAAGGGGGCGCTCCGGGAATCAAGGATTTGGGCCGTATTTTTAAAAACAGCCAAAATGACCTATCATTCTTGAAGTAAAGTTGCGCAAAATACTATTTCTGATGTTTAGACGTGCATATCTCCAAAGCAAAAAATTTGAAAAAAATTGGACAATTTACTGATTTTATTCGACTTTTACACAAATTCAGCAAGTAAGCCAGTGCATCAACGCTTTTTGAAGTTTTCCAAACAGACGATACGTAATTTTTATTAGTTGTAATGAAAAATTAAAACAATTTTATTGCGTTCAGTGTAAAAAAATCGCACAAGAAACCATTTTCAGAAACAGCAGACTCAAATATAGGCTGTGTGAATACAAAACCAATTTTTCGGCATTCGATTATAAAATGCTGCTAAGATATTTTTCTACAAAATTTTGCACAATTATAGTCTTAGGCTCTGCGCAGTTGAACAATTTTTTAGTTTTTTAAAATAAAGCTTAGAAATTTTTTTATATGATATTTATTGCTCAGAGTTCGACTTCGAAAACACAAAATGACATTTTTTATCCAAACCTGACATAAACTTTAAAAACCAAAATAATGTTCACCTAGAAAAGCACATAAGCTACATTTTGGTATATAAAGTGTAACTATACGCAAAGTATAAGCAGAGTTATCGTTTGCCGAAAATTCACTCACGTTTGGTGCTCTGGGAGTCACGTGACATGATCACGTGATTTGAAATTTTCCCTCCTGTGTTCTTTTGTGCCATACTACATATATGTATAGTAAAGTTTGACATTTGCCAACTTTTTTGCCAATTTTCGATGTAACCCCCGATTCCCGGAGCGCCCCCAAGCCCGATTCACACGGTGCGTTTTTGCCGCTGCGATTTTGACGCAAAACGCAAGCCGCAGGGTGTCGCAAGTGAAACGCAGCATCTGAACGAACTTTTCGGCTTCAGTGCGTCTCGCATGCCAGTTTGCTGCGTCTTTACTGTTTCAAAAAAGTGACAAATTGCTCCGCGCAAATTGTTTAAACCAACAAGTCCGCGGCATCAAAACGCAGTGTAATCGCAGGTCGAACAGCAGTCTGGCGTTTAAAACGCTGCGGCAAAATCAAGACGCAGGTATTCCGCACTAAAATCGCTGCGTCTGTTCAGACATTGCGTTTTGCCTTATAGGCCGTGTTTACATTGAGCATTTTTTCAGCTGCTCGAGCAGCTGAAAAAAAGCTGCAGCTTTTTTTCGCCATTTCCGGCTTTTTTTCAGCTGCTCGAGCAGCTGGAAAAAAGCTGGAGCAGCCGAAAAAAAGCCGGAGCAGCTGAAAAAATGCGGGAACTGCAGCGTTGTCATAGCAACGGAGCAGCTAGTCTATAGTGACCGCCATACTTATCCGCTTTTTTTCAGCTGCTCCAGCATTTTTTCAGCTGCTCCAGCTTTTTTCCAGCTGCTCGAGCAGCTGAGAAAAAGCTGGAGCTTTTTTCAGCTGCTCGAGCAGCTGAAAAAAAGCTGCAGCTTTTTTCGCCATTTCCGGCTTTTTTTCAGCTGCTCGAGCAGCTGCAAAAAAGCAGGAAACGGCGAAAAAAAGCTGGAGCAGCTGAAAAAAGCTAGAACTGCAGCGTTGTCATGACAACGGAGCAGCTAGTCTATAGTGACCGCCATACTTATCCGCATTTTTTCAGCTGCTCCAGCTTTTTTCCAGCTGCTCCAGCTTTTTTCCAGCTGCTCGAGCAGCTGAAAAAAAGCTGCAGCTTTTTTCAGCTGCTCGAGCAGCTGAAAAAAAGCTCAATGTAAACACGGCCTAAGGCAAGCTGCGTTTTGCCGCAGCGGCAAAAACGCTGCGGTAAAATCGCAGTAAAATCGCAGCGTGTGAATCGGCCTTTAGGCTTAGGTTCAGGCTTAGGTTTAGGCTCAGGCTTAGGCAATAAAAAATCGAAATTTTAAGAAAAAATCCTGCCAGCTTAGCCTAGAGAATCCTGCCAACTAAGCCTAGACGATGCCTTAAAACATCATAACGCACCCAAAACTATCCAAAAACGAAGCTTATAGCCATTTTTGGCTTCGAACTTTGGCATACATTCACTTTCGAAAACACTGAAAATGCAATTTTCAAGGGGTCATAGCTCAGAAAATCCAAATTTGTGGATAGGGGTTCTATTACAAAAAATGCTTCCCTCAAGGTGCTCTACACCAAAAAATAGGTCCACTATTTCCCCCCCCCCCCCAACTGCACTTGATCCGAAAATTTTCAGATTGTTTAGAATGTCTGAATTCTGAGTAAAATTATACCGTATGTTTTTATTATAAATTTTGATTTCGTATATATGTACATGGCGACATGGGGTATGGGCCTATTTACTGGCGTATGGGCTTATCAAAGAAGGAGTGCCCTGCCACTCAGCGGTCATGAATAGAGGAAGGGTAATCGTCTGTAAAGGTGTTTTTTTACAGTTGAGCTCGCATCTTTTAGTGCTGAGAAATGAGACTCCAAAATTCACCTCTTCAAATGAGACGAGACTTCCAAATTGGAGCCGTGTCGGGTCAAAATAGGGGGATTCAGTTTTTGACTCATAAAAGATACCAGGGAGACCCCTCTCTCGCTAGACAGCGCTGAGCAAATTCCCATTCTTTTCACACTGTTTTCTCACTCTTTTATCACTGTTTTCTCACTCCAGCTATACTGCGCTGAACATTCTCACTCTTTTCACACTGTTTTCTCACTCTTTTCACACTGTTTTCTCACTCTTTTATCACTGCTTTCTCACTCCAGCTATACTGCGCTGAACAAATTTTCACTCAATTCTCACCCTTTTCACACTGTTTTCTCACTCTTTTATCACTGCTTTCTCACTCCAGCTATACTGCGCTGAACAATTTCTCACTCTTTTCACACTGTTTTCTCACTCTTTTCACACTCAATTCGCACTATTTTCTCACTCTTTTCTCACTCAATTCGCACTATTTCTAAGACTTCGCAGCACTTATTTAGAGTTTTTTTGCATCAAACTTTTCATTTTTTTATGTGCTCGGTTCATTTTTTAAGATTTCCAAAATAAAAAATTGTATATAATTTGTTAAACAAGTCACTTTATAAAAGTTATGTCACACTTAATAAGGAAACTTGATTTTTTATCCGGAAGGAAGCATCCAAAGCTCAGCAAATTATACAATCGGATGCAACAGATGAAATGTGGAAAATTAGTATACGTTATGTAACTCAACCTGGGATAAAATAATCGATGATACAAACTTGAAAAATATGTAATTAGGACGTATATATAAAGCGGCTTACCAAGTCTTACCAATGCCAGTAACTGCAATAAATCAAGGTGATCTTGTTTTTTATTAGAAATATATACAGAAATAAATATTAAATAATAGGTATTATTTATATGTAAGAGTTGTCATTAAGAGTTTAAGATTTTTCTCACTGGTTTTGAACATCGAAAAAGAGTTCAAAAATAGTGTGAAACGAGTGAAAAAAGAGTGCGAAACGAGTGAGAAAACAGTGCGAAAGCAATGATAAAATTTTCTCACTTGTTTTGCACTGTATTCTTGCTCCACGCTAAAGCCATAAAAAGTGTCAAACGAGTGAGAAAAATTTCTTACTCTTTTATCACTCTTTCCAATTGTTGGGCAGAGTGAGAAATGAGTGTAAAACGAGTGAGAAAATTTTATCACTCTTTTCTCACTGGTTTTAGACGTAGAAAAAGAGTGAGAATTAAGTGATAATTTTATCCGAAAATGTTTTCACTAATTTTGCACGTGAGAATCCAGCGAGAATTATTCGTCTCAGTCACTGGCGGTCCCAGACTTCGATTTCGGGGGGGTATTACAGTGTATTACGGTATGGACAGTGTATTACGCAACTAAATGCAGCATAATATACTCGTGAAGACATGCAAATGCAGCATAATGTACTCATGTATACATGTATAGGTTTTGATGAAAGATAATAAATAACAAGGAATAGTAAGCCACAGAGTTGCAGGGGTCTGGGTGCGGCAGCCCCCAGGAAAAAAATTGGGGGAAATTTTTGATTTTTAGGCCAAATTTGGTCGTTTGGGGACGCATCAGAAAAATTTTCCGGCCGGGCCCAATGGCGTACCCAGGGGGGGGGGGCTAGGGGGACATCAGCCCCCCCTTCGCGGTTTTAGCCCCCCCCTTCGCGATTTCAGCCCCCCCTTTTTCACTTTTTTCCTGTGGTCCCCCTTTGGTTTTATGACACCACTGAAAAAAATTTTCCGGCACGTCCCCAATTGACCAAAATGACACTGAAATTTCAAAAATTTCCCAAAATTTTCTTTCGAGAAGATCTCGCCCCCAATTCATTACTGCTCTAATGTATATATATACATAACATATCAGATATTTTGTATTAATAATGAGTAATGCTAACAACTATTATTGGTATTTAGTTATATATATATATTTTGTGTGGCTTTTAATTTTGATTCAGGTTTACGGTGGAATCTTATGGGATTACCTTGTGCTGGACTCGTCTGTGCTTGATTTCAAGACATGCCAACCTCACTTCGTGGGTCACAATCCGACGTCCTACCTGACTGCATCAAGTGTTCGGTGGTGATTGGGTCGCAGGACTATGCTTTCTCCTGCGGACTGTGTGGCCTTTTCATGCACGCTAGCTGTTTTGGAATTTCTAATGACCAATACCGAAAATTTGAGAAAGCTAGAGCCTTGCCGCTTATTAATATCATTTGTGATGACTGCAAATCTTTGCCGCAACGACTGGCTGCCCTTGAAAATCTTCGTCCTGCCCCGCCTGCTGCTCTATCAGCTACCTCCTCTGGCCTGTCCGACCCGTCGTCGACTCCCCTCGATGAAGACCAGAGAATAGCAAAAATTGTGGCTGCTGTATTGGAGCAAATTCTGCCGCGCCTGGACAGCCTAATTAACTCTGCCATGGAAAAAAACGAGAAGAAGAGTAATCTGGTTATTACTGGCCTTCCCGTTAGGTCAACCTGTGGTGATGTAGTGGACCTTAACGTTGTGGCGAATCAAATGGCTGTGTCTGCTAATGTTGATACATCTGATATTGTGTCTTGTTATCGTGACGGACCTGAAAACACTCCTCGTGGAAAAATTGTCTAAATCAAATTCAATAATCCATTTTCTCGGTGGAAATTTTTACAATACTCGAAAAATTATCGTTATATTTCTCCTCTTTTTGCTAAGGTTTGGGTACGTCCTGACCTTACGTACGAGGAACGGGTTCAGGATAGAGCCTTACGCGCCGAGCTTGCTCGGCGGCGGGCTAACAATGAAAATGTTGTGATTCGTAATATGCGCATAGTGTCTGGTCACCTGAAACCCCCAAACGGGGGAAATTAAGCACAGGTGTGTCTTGTTCTTTTCATAGTTTAGCCATTCTTTTTAATGCTCGTAGCCTTTTGAATAAGTTTGATGATTTGCAAGCTGAAATTTTTAGTGGTGCTATTATTTATGATTTTGTTTTCGTAACTGAAACCTGGTTAAGTGAGTCTGTGTCAAACAATCACCGTTTTTGATAGTATCTACCCCTACAAAATGCGTTTTGATTGGTGACTTTAACCTACCAGCCATTGACTGGACTCGTGGAGAAGCTCCGCACGATTCTCCTTCTGAATTGTTCTTTGAGTTCACCATGCAATATAATTTAATTCAGTTAGTCTGTGAACCAACACGTGAGTTAAATATTTTGGACCTAGTTTTCACGAATAATACTGATTTTGTGAACGATGTAGCAGTTAATACCCCGTTTAGTAATAGTGATCATAGTTCCATTTCTTTTACTCTGAGTATTCAAAAGACGCAATGTCCCCCTGTTACTAAAAGAGTATATTCAAAAGCGGACTATGAAGCCATTAACACTTTTTTAGTGAGTACTGATTGGCCACTGCTTTTTAATTCTAGTCTTGATATTAATTATCTCTGGTCTGTTTTCCATTACATATTACAACTAGCTATTAAACAATATGTTCCTGTCCGTACAATTAGAAGCCCTAAACAGGAACCCATTTCTCAAACAGTACGTAAACTACGTAATATGAAAGTTAAATTATGGCGTAAGTTCAAAAATACTGGACGGGTAGATATTCATGAGAGATGGAAACGAACTGTTAGTCAACTAAAATCAACAATCAAACTTGAGTATCGTATTAAAGAAGAGAATGTTTTAAAATCTAATAATCCTATTACGTTTTGGAACTATGTTAACCACAGAATGCGTAAAAAAGAATATATTTTTCCTCTTATTATTGATGGACAACATCATTGTGATGATGATCGTGACAAAGTTGTTGTTTTTAATTCGTCTTTCAGTTCGGTTTTTACTGCTGATGATAATAATGTATATCACGCCCCCACGTACAACCTGGCTAATACCTTGAGTAGCATTACTGTTACGTATGAAGCTGTACTGAATAATTTGAAGTCCCTCCCCAAAAAGTTTTCAATGGGACCGGACGGTATTCCGCCATTTTTTGTGAAACGAATAGCTGTTTCTGTTGCACCCCTCTTACAAATCTTGTTTCAAATTTTGATTGATACACATTGCTTACCTTTAGATTGGAAATCAGCTGATGTAATACCAATCTATAAAGGCAAAGGCAAACGTTCTGAGGTTAGTAGTTATAGGCCTATTAGTTTAACGTCAATTATAGCTCGTAAACTTGAAACTATTGTTAAGACTTACATTCATACAGTTTTGGTTGAGAATAGTATAATTTCTAGACATCAGCATGGGTGTATAAAGCGTAAATCTACTGTTACCCAATTACTTGAATGCCTGAATGACTGGACTTCCATTTTGGATCGCCGCAATAGCTGCATCGTTGTTGTATATTTGGATTTAGCTAAGGCTTTTGATACTGTGTCACACCGCAAGCTTTTAGATAAGTGTTATGCTTGTGGCATCAGAGGTAGTATTTATGGCTGGTTACAGGATTATCTATCTGAACGTCGACAACGAGTTATTATAGGCAATTGTGTTTCGCCATGGACGCCTGTATTGAGTGGTGTCCCTCAAGGCTCTGTCCTTGGTCCGCTTTTGTTTCTTATTTACATCAACGATTTAGTTCATGTGATAAAAAATTCTACGCTGAAAATCTATGTAGACGATTCTAAACTTTATTTAAAAGTTAATGTTCTGTTGATGATGTAGCTCGTGTGCAGGCAGATTTACAGTCAGCAGCCGAGTGGGCCATGAAGCACTCTCTACAGTTTTCGGTACCTAAGTGTAATTTACTTGTGCTTGGTCGCCCACCCTGCGATGTTAATTTGAGTATGTTTGATTCCAATATTGTCCATCTCGACATTGTAAAAGATTTAGGAATTTGGATATCTGCTGATCTTAAATTTGCTACACACTGTACTAAGATAGCTTATAGTGCCTTTTATACTTGTGGCCAGATCCTACGTTGTTTCAAGACACGTGATTCTGACCTACTTATCCGTCTTTATTGTACGTATGTTAGAAGTTGGAGTATGCTTCGCAGGTATGGAGTCCTCATTATATAAATCTTATTAATAAGATCGAGCGGGTTCAAAAGTTTTTCACACGATCATTGCCTGGTATGCGTGGCACTCCATACCCTGAGCGGTTGCGTAGACTAAAGTTACAATCATTGGAATTACGTCGTTTGATCGCTGACTTAGTGCTTACTTACTCCATTATTCACCAAAACGTTGAACTCAATGTTCATGACTTTTTTAGCTTCTCTGATAATAATTTACGTGGCCATAACTTGAAACTAGTTGTACCTAAAGTCAACACGGGTCTCAGAAAATATTTTTTCAGTAGTAGGGTTGTGAAACTTTGGAACTCCCTTCCAGTTGAAATAGTAAATTCTGCTACGGTTCACAGTTTTGCATCTAAATTACAAAAATGGGATTTCACTCCTTATTTGAAATGTTCATACTTGAGGGGGCGCTCCGGGAATCAAGGATTTGGGCCGTATTTTTTAAAAACAGCCAAAATAACCTATCATTCTTGAAGGAAAGTTGCCCAAAATACTATTTCTGATGTTTTAACGTGCATATCTCCATAGCAAAAAATTTGGAAAAAATTGGACAATTTACTGATTTTATTCGACTTTTAGACAAATTCAGCAAGTAAGCCAGTGCATCAACGCTTTTTGAGGTTTTGCAAAGAGACGATACGTAGATTTTATTAGTCGTAATGAAAAATTAAAACAATTTTATTGCGTTCTGTGCAAAAAAATTGCACAAGAAACCATTTTCAGAAGCAGCAGACTCAAATATAGGCTGTGTGAATACAAAACCAATTTTTCGGCATTCGATTATAAAATGCTGGTAAAATATTTTTTCTACAAAATTTTGCACATTTATAGCCTTAGGCTCTGCGCAGTTGAACAATTTTTTAGTTTTTTTAAATAAAGCTTAGAAATTTTTTTATATGAATTTTATTGCTCAGAGTTCGACTTCGAAAACACATAATGACATATTTTATCCAAATCTGACATAAATGTTAAAAACCAAAATAATGTTCAACTAGAGAAGCACATAAGCTACATTTTGGTATATAAAGTATGACTATACGCAAAGTATAAACAGAGTTATCGTTTGCCGAAAATTCACTCACGTTTGGTGCTCTGGGAGTCACGTGACATGATCACGTGATTTGAAATTTTGCCTCCAGTGTTCCTTTGTGCCATACTACATATATGTATAGTAAAGTTTGACATTTGCCAACTTTTTTGCCAATTTTCGATGTAACCCCCGATTCCCGGAGCGCCCCCTTAAGGTGGTAGTAACGAATGTGCAGTGTTTTTCAACAGGATAGTATTCAATAATTAATTAACTTTATATCATAGTTTTTACAGCGTTGGAAAGCGCTACTTTTCTTCTACATTTAAGCAAAGTTTTATTGTACAACTGTAAAGATGATTTGTATGGCACGTGTTAAAAGTATACCAATTTGGCTTTTTTGAGCGCTTTCAAATCTGGCCACTTTTTGACGAGTTTAAAGATTAAAAAAATGCGAAAAATGGCACACATATTTAAAAGTAAATTATCTAGACCCAAAATGAACGATTTTATGATTTGTCAATTATATAATGAAATATCCGGTTTCAAAGTAAAAAGTGTCTATTCACACTCAACTTTCGGGTTCTATATCTGCGCAAAAATATAAGCAATTGAAAAAATTTTCATTTTGGGTCTAGAAAATTTGCTAAAGTTTATTCATATTTATTTTTGTGTTTATGCGTTGCGCATGCGCTAAGAAAAGGGGCCAAAACTGTTAAAATTCCATTCTCCTGTTGTGTAGTTTGGCTTGTTGGCTTGGCTTGCTCCAAAAAATTTTTCACATGATGCCGCTTACTTCATTTGTCATTTTGTGTATATGAATCAATTTTTTACAGACGTTATTTTCAAAAAATACAGTTTGAATCAACTAATTTTTTTCAAAAATTTAAAAACCACTGCACATTCGTTAGTACCACCTTAAGGGGGCGCTCCGGGAATCGGGGGTTACGTCGAAAACTAGCAAAAAAATTGGCAAATGTCTAACTTTACTACACATATATGCACTATGGCACAAAAGATGAGTGGAGGCAAAATTTCAAATCACGTGATCATGTCACGTGACTCCCAGAGCGCCAAACGTGAGTGGATTTTCGGCAAACGATAACTCTGCTTATGCTTTACGTATAGTCACACTTTATATACCAAAATGTAGCTTATGTGCTTTTCTAGTTGAACATTATTTTGGTTTTTAACATTTAGGTCAGGTTTGGATAAAAAATGTCATTATGTGTTTTCGAAGTCGAACTCTGAGCAATAAAATTCGTATAAAAAATTTTCTAAGCTTTATTTTAAAAAACTAAAAAATTGTTCAACTGCGCAGAGCCTAAGGCTATAATTGTGCAAAATTTTGTACAAAAATATTTTACCAGCATTTTTTAATCAAATGCCGAAAAATTGGTTTTGTATTCACACAGCCTATATTTGAGTCTGCTGCTTCTGAAAATGGTTTCTTGTGCAATTTTTTTGCACAGAACGCAATAAAATTGTTTTAATTTTTCATTACGACTAATAAAATCTACGTATCGTCTGTTTGCGAAACCTCAAAAAGCGTTGATGCACTGGCTTACTTGCTGAATTTGTGTGAAAGTTGAATAAATTCAGTAAATTGTTCAATTTTTTCCAAATTTTTTGCTATGGAGATATGCACGTCAAAACATCAGAAATAGTATTTTGGGCAACTTTCCTTCAAGAATAATAGGTTATTTTGGCTGTTTTTAAAAAATACGGCCCAAATCCTTGATTCCCGGAGCGCCCCCTTAAGATAATATATATGTGTACGTATATCCAGAAATCTAACTTTGAAACAATGGTACCCATAATAGAAGTAGGAAATTATCCTATGAAACCTGGGAGAGTACTTGATGGCGGCCACCCGCCTTTGCTCTTCCTGCATTCGGCATCTACTACTGTTTTTCATATTTAACTGTCGTTCTTGTTATTATTCTTGTTATTGATAGATAAAAGTTTATATCAAGTTGTTAATTTTCAACCGAGTGCAAAGTAAATTTTGATTTGATTTGATTTGATTTTGATTAATTAAAAACCGTGCGGTGGGTGGAGTGGAGGACGAATGTCTAAGGACAGCTTTAGTCACACATGGTTTTTCTTCATTTTTTTCCTGTATACAACGTATTTTTCAGGTTTGCTAGTCCCCCCATGGGCTAATTTTTGCAGCCGTAAATTGATGAAATTTGCCCTCAAATCGAAAAAATTTTTTCGGAGGCCGCTCGCCTCCGGAACCACCGCGCTGACTTTACTTCGCTTTGTGGTGTCATCTCGCTGTGTTTATTCAATGTTCAGACAAATTTTTAAACAAGGATGTCTTCCCCATTTAGCTTTTATGGACCGGCCAAAAAAATTTTATGATACATCTCCAATTCACTGAATTTGCCTAAAAATAAAAAATTCCCAATTTGTTTTCCTGGAGGCAGCCGCCCCCAGACCTCTGCAAACTGCGCGACAAGTTATATACTAGTCAAGTCAATCAAGTTTGTATGATTTCACGACAAGTGTTGCTTAGAATTGCTTTTCATTGCAAATATTATTTTAAAATTTTAAAAATGCTCCAGCTTCTGCGGGCTGCCGCCCCCAGACCCCCGCAACCACTCTGATTTTACGTCCAGTGTTGCTTAGAATTGCTTTTTCAATGCAAATTTGATTTCAAAATTATAAAAAAAGCTCCAGCTTCTGGGGGCTGCCGCCCCCAGACCCCTGCAACCACTATGATTTCACTAAAAGTGTTGCTTAGAATTGGTTTTTCAATGCAAATTTTATTTTAAAATTCTAAAAAAGCTCCAACTTCTGGGGGCTGCCGCCCCCAGACCCCTGCAACCACTATGATTGTAAGACATCAGACATTTTTTCAATATCAATGCAAGCAGTTTAAAAATTCTAAAAAGCTAAACCTGCAGATTGCCTTGGACTGCGTGTACGTTCCCCCCCCCCCCCCCCCCGTCGTCGACCTTCTGTTCACCCCCCCCCCCCCCCCCCTTCGCGAAATCCTGGGTACGCTACTGGCCGGGCCATACACCTTGTGTAAAATTTCGGTCGGGAGAAATGTCGGGGGGGGGGAGGGGGCCGCGCCCCCCCCCCCTGGGACCGCCCCTGGTCTCAATACCGCCCATCCGAAAAACGTTCAAAATGCGTGAGAAATTTTCGGACGTTTTTCACACTCAATTTGTACATGCGAATCCAGTGAGAAACTCACAAAAATTCTCACTCATTTTGGACGTTTTTCTCACTATCGGTTTTCCTGTGTGTGGGACCATGTCTTCTTGAATATCGTAAAAGTTTGACCTCTGTTCTAAAACAGACACAATTTGTCCTTGTTCTTGCCAGAAAATAGCAAATTTTGACACTGTTTGGCACGAATTTAGTTAAAAATAGCTCCGATTGTATTGGAATTACCATGAATGTTCTGCTAAAATACACCCAGATAGAAAGGGTTTGGCTCAAAAATTAGACCTGCGTGCCGTTGCGTTCTTTCATTGTTTGCCTCCGGCGTGACCCCCCTTTGAGTGGGGCCCCCCTCAATTCCCTGGGCCTGGGCTGGGCCTGGGACTATGTTTAAGTTGGGAGTAGAGTCTTCCCTTCTCTTCCACCAAACTACATGAGTCACCGCGTGGTTCTGAGTAGTGCGTTTAGTTGAACTTTCACAGATCTTCGCTTTTGATTTTTGCTAAAATATATACTAGTTGGAATATAAGTTAAGTTATGTAAAGCCACCAATTGGCAGCACCGCCAAAAAGTTGACCAGCCTAACACTAATATATACTAAAGAATAAAATATAATAATAATCATACAGACATACATGTAACAGCACCGAAATTTTGGATACCCCTCCCCCCCCTTGGTGGGACCCCCCTCCCCTGCGTCAACTCATTTTTGACCCCCCTCCACCCCAAAATGACGCAATTTTTACCTTTTTTCTCTTCTTTCTTTTTCCCCCCCCCTCTTTTGTTTTTTCCCCCCCTCCTTTTTTTATTAAACTATATTCTTAACTAATATCATTTATTTTGATTTTTTTTTTTGGGATTTTTGGCAATTGTTTTTTTTTTTTTTCTTTATATTAATATTTTTTTATTTTTTTTTACGTCTTTTTTCCCCCCCCCCCCCCCCCCCCCCCCCCTCCCCCCCCCCCGGCCCCCCCCCCGCCCCCCCACACCCGAATTTTTTGGGGGGTTTTCCCCCCCCCCCCCCCCCCCCCCCCCAGACTTGATAGATAGTATGAAATAAGAAACCTAATCACAATTCACAAACATATATACATTGTGTGTGCACTGTGTTATAACCTAAACAACCACGGTAAAGTTTTTTGAAAAAATTGATAGAATCTCACTGTTTGGTGTGAAATTTTGGGGAAATGAACACTGTTTTCCTGAAATATGACCCCCCGAAATCTAAACCTGAGGGACGTTTTCGCAATTTTTTTCAGACACCCGTGTTTTCTCCGTTCAGAACATGTTTCAATGGAGTCAAAATAATGTTTGCAATTTTTTAGGATCAAAACAAAGACCCGTTGACCCCGAAAAAACGGCCAAATTCACCATAATCGTCCAATCTTTGATCAAATTCAAACTGGGCCTCAATTTAGGCTTGGGCTTAGGCTTAGAGCTTGGGCTTAGTATATATAGGACTTAGACTTAGGCTTAGTATCAGGCTTAGGCTTAGGTTCAGGCTTAGGGCTTAGGTTTAGGCTTAGGTTCAGGCTTAGGTACTAAAAAATCTAAATTTTCAGGAAAAATCCTGACAACTTAGCCTAGAGAATCCTGCTAGCTAAGCTTTGACGATGCCTTAAAACATTATAACGCACCCAAAACTATCCAATAACAAAGATTATAGCCATTTTTGGCTTCAAACTTTGGCCTACGCTCCCTTCCAAAAACACTGAAAATGCAATTTTCAAGAGGTCATAGCTCAGAAAATACAAATTTGTGGATAGGGGTTCGATTACAAAAAATGCTTCCCTTGAGGTGCTCTACTCCAAAAAATAGGTCCACTATTCCACCCCCCCACCGCACTTGATCCCAAATTTTTAGTTCTGTACCACGTACCGAAGTGTAGAACTGGGTCCGTATTCTCAAATTACCCGCGGCCCGCGGGTAAAGTTAGGCTAACTTTACCCACAGGTAATGTGAAGGTAAAGTTAATTCTGTGGGTAAAGGTAATGTTAAAATTGAAAACAAGGTAAACGTTGACGGTTGAGGTTAAAAAATTGCACAATACATTAACTTAAGCTGCGAAACAAGATAAAGCACTTTTCTATCCGGAGTATTGAAGGTAACCTTAGCTATCACATTGGCTTTAGTCGTTGTTTGAGAATACGACTACCTTCACCTTATCTATGGGTAAAGTTAGCCTAACTTTACCTGCAGGTAATTTCGAGAATACGGCGTCTGGGGTGACTTTTTCCTCCCTCAAAAAACGGGGAGGGTTTTTCTCCGCCGCCTGCTATACATCATATTGTGTTTTGAGAGACGAGTGCAGGCGATCGGTGATGCAGTCCAGCCGTGCGCTCAGCCTCCTGCGTCGTCTCGGTCGCCAGAAGGGGGCAGTCAAGGTGGCCAGTCAGTGGGCCTTCTTCTCCACCACCCGTCCCGCCCTCAACAGCCTCACTGTCCGCGACGCCCTCAATGCTGCCATGGACGAGGAAATACAACGAGACGATCGAGTCTTTTTGCTTGGAGAAGAGGTCAGTTTTGGTGTTTAGATCATATTACCGTAGAGATGATGGGGTCAAATATTTGGGGGGGGGGCTTTCTGGCTACATTTTTTGTATACATCGGTAGGGATTTCGCGGATGTCACTTTTTTGACATCCGCGGATGCGGATGTCGACTCCTGACATCCGCGCGGATGCGGATGCGGATCTTTTTAGAATACGTTCTAAACAAGTTATGAGATAAATTTTTTGCCAAAAACTACTATAATTACATGTATAAGCAAGAATTAGACTTGAACGAGATATATTATACAGCAAACTAAAAAAATAAAGGTTGTGTTTCATATTGTCTTTTACTACTTGCGCCGCATTGACAGTCATATTTTAAACGCTATTGGTTAACTTTGTGCCAACCCAAAGGCAAAGGCTTGATCGCCTGACTACTTGCTGTTGTGTAATAGTTATTGGTGTATATACCTCAAATTTCAAAGTTTCAAAATGCTAAATCTACTGTGTTAATCCTGCGAAGTTAACAACTAATATATAATTGATTAGCATTAGCGGACTGGTTTCTCAATAATGCAGAACTCAGTTCTATTATGCGACAGTATATAACATTTTTTGAACTGTAGCAAACCTAACTTTAGAAAAAAATGCGAATTTTAAACAACTGTGAGGATAAAAATCATGAAGATGAAGTTTCAATACACTGCTGTAAGAGCTAAAATTTGTGTATGCATGCACAAAAAACAGAATTCCCGCGAGATTGTCCACATTTTTAGTGGCATCTCCCGAATCTGCAACATCCGCACATCCGCATTAAATTTTTGCGGATGCGGATGTCAAAAAGTTGCGGATCATCGGCGGATGCGGATATCCGCGACATCCCTATACATCGGAAATCAACCAAAATAACCTAAAATTTGTACATAACTGTCGAAAATAACTGTCTAATTCTGCCCAATTTGTCAGGACCCTTGACGCTCTCTCACCTTCGATTTTCAGGACCTCACCCACCACTCATACAAGTATGCATCTTACCATTTACTAGTGGAGGATCTGAATGAAATTCGAGAGTGGAATAAATGAGCTCAGTTATTTCCAGTTTGTGGTTAATCTGAGCGTCAAAGTGTATCTGCGCAGATGCATTCCTGGACGTAAATGAGCTCAATGAGCTCATTATGTGTATATATTATGTTCTGGGTGTCATCAGAGCCACATATTTCAGTAATCTTGACCCGGTTCGCCAAAAATGACAGGGCATGTCAGTGTGAGAAATATATTATACATATTGGTTGTTTCTAGGTGGCACAATACGACGGTGCATACAAGGTGTCCAAGGGGCTGTGGAAGAAGTATGGGGACAAACGAATCATGGACACCCCCATCACGGAGATGGGCTTCGCTGGGATTGCCGTGGGCGCCGCCATGGCTGGTCTCAGGCCCATTTGCGAGTTTATGACCTTCAATTTTGCCATGCAGGGCATAGATCATGTAAGTGGAATAAATTGGCTAAATCTATTAGACGAAATTACTACAATTTTGTCTATATATATATCACTGGCGGTCCCAGACTTCGATTTCGGGGGGGGCGGAGGTGTGAAGAAATTTTTTGACTTTTTATACTAGCGTTTTTCCGCTTTACGCTAATTTGTTATAGCCGCAGCCATATCGAGGGCAATGAATTGAGTCTGTTTGTAGTAAAACCAGTGGTGTACCCAGGAAAAAATGTAGAATTTTTCAATTTTTAGGATGAATTTGCTCAACTGGAGACTGGAGAAATTTTTTTCCGACAGGAAAATAAAACACATGATGGGAACGTCACATCAGACAAAAGACAGTGTATTACACAACTAAATGTAGCATAATATACTCGTGTAGACATGCAAATGCAGCATAATGTACTCATGTATACATGCATAGGCTTTGATGAAAGATAATAACAAGGAATAGTAAGTCACAGAGTTGCAGGGGTCTGGGGGCGGCAGCCCCCAGAAAAAAATTTGGGGAAATTTTTGATTTTTAGGCCATATTTGGTCAATTGGGGACGCATCAGAAAAATTTTCCGGCCGGACCATAAAAACCATAGGGGGGACCCTTGTGAAAAAATTCAGTCGGGAGAAATTTCGGGGGGGGGGGGGCGGCCCCCCCCCCCCCCCCCCTGGGACCGCCCCTGATATATATATATATATATATATATATATATATATATATATATATATATATATATATATTATATATATATATATATATATATATATATATATACTGATTTGTAGATGGTGTTCATAGCAATGAAGTTCCAGTGGTTTATGTTTCAACCCCTTGGCTCTTATTTATGCCAATCATATTAAACTGTGCGGAAAGAGAATGCGCATCAGCCATTTATTTATTTATGTATTTAAATGATATACAGCAAATAAATCGTAAACAATACGAAAATGCCTGATTGTGCGTAAAGAAGCCTTTGTCTTACCATAACAGGTTTTTGTAAGGTGGGTCGCCGTATGAACCGAAGCGGGTTTTGTGTATAAATGTCTGTATTCCAGATTAGTCAACTTCTGTTGCAACAGTGGGTGAACAGCAAAAATGGCTCGCCAAAATGGATAAGGTTTTTGCTGCAATAAGGTATTAGGACGAGCTGTCATATTCGTTATTTATCTATGCCAGTATATACCGATTGTTTCACGTTTATGTGTTTTAGTTAGTAAATTCAGCAGCGAAAACATTTTATATGTCCGGCGGTCAAGTACCCGTCCCGATCGTGTTTCGAGGGCCCAACGGCGCGGCGGCCGGTGTTGCTGCTCAGCATTCTCAGGTTACTCATTTATTTATATATTGCACAAATATAAACCATGTATAATTGGACCATTGTTGTTCTGTTAATTTGAGTTAAAGATCTGTTAACTTTGCTGATACTAATTAGTTTAATAGTATCTTGTCATTATGCATATAGTTGATAGTATTAGGGATGTCGCGGATGTGACTTTTTTGATATCCGCGGATGCGGATGCGGATGTTTACTTCTGACATCCGCGCGGATGCGGATCTTTTTAGAATACGTTCTAAACATGTTATGAGCCGAATTTTTAAAAAAAATTTTTCACCAAAAACTACATAATATACTAAAAATAGCAAGTATGAATTCAAGAATGCAAGTACTAAGGAATGAGACTTAGATAAAACAGTTTGTATCAAAGTAGTGCATTCATTGTATATATATCTTCTAAGCCATGCGCCGCCATCAACAGTTTGTTTAAAACGCTATATATTGGTTAACTTTATGCCAACTTAAGGTGGTGCTCCGAATAACTTCCATAACTTTATTATCTTATAAGTCGACGTAGGTTCTAGCTAGAATGAATTTAAATATATTGAAGCCTGTTACAAAACTCTGTTCCTGAGTAAGTTTCAGGTGCCTGCTGCCTTGTTCTGATTTTTTATCTCCGATTGAACATTTCTATTTTCGCTAAATGCGCATAATTTTTCAAACGGCATAATTGAGCGAAACTTTGTTCAAATTTTACGGTCTATAGCTTAAACTGTAGGTAATTATGTTGCCGCGGTGTATCTTTTCTTATAATTTTAATCCAATTGTTTTGGCTCAAAATACACTAGTTATTCTAAAATTGGTCAACTTGAAATCGCTGCAGAATTTCACCAAAAACAGAAATCAACATTTTCGAAGAAGGTACACCTGAATCTGCTTATTTTCTAACTTCAAGTCAAATTTCACAATGAAAAAACGACATGGATGAGAGCTATCACGATTCAAAAAAGGCTATTGCCGATCAGAAAAATCTGAGGTTTACCCACACAAACGACAGTGTCAAAAAATAGAGCGTATTTTTTAATGCAAATAACCATTGAGAAAAGTTGGAGAAGCCAAAAAGTAGGTAACGAAAAATTAGCTTGAAAAATAGTGCATTTTTGTCAATATCGCTCAACGTAATTTGAAATTTTTTTTACAAATGTTTGCCTACACAAACGTTTTTAAAAAGTTGCAGTCACCTATTATCTGCGGAAAACCGATATCAAAAGTAACAAAAGCCATATACAATTTTTCGGAAAATCGATTTGAAGATTTTGCCATATCAAAATGCAGGTCAAATAATTAATTTCAACAAAACTACATGTTATGTATATCAAACGAAAGCTAATTCACTGCTGAACAACCTTTCTTCAAGAACAAAGACCGAAAAAGACTGAAAACTTTTACTGCCCAAAGTCAGTTATTCGGAGCGCCACCTTAAAGGCTAGCTGCTATATGGCTACTGATGCTTTTGGTTTTCGTTGTTGTATAATCACTATACGTTATATACTATGTCCATTCTTTCTAATCTACGAAAGCATGCAAATTGTTTTGACAATTATTGATTTACAAGTTTGTAGACTAGTCTCTCTCAAACATGCAAAACTTAGTTCGAATATGCCCGCAATATCAAATATTCGTGAAGCCTACTGTAGAAAAGAGCGATTTGCAACCAACAATGGGGTGAAAAAGCCTAGAATAAAGTTTCATCTACCGTTTTAAGAGTTTCATCTACCGTTTTAAGAGCAAAAGTATTGGTATATACATGCACAAAAATTAAAATTGCCGTATGATTTTCTTCATTTTTAGTAATTTTTGCCGAATCTGCAACATCCGCACATTCGCATTAAATTTTTTGCGGATGCGGATGCGGATATCCGCGACATCCCTAGATAGTATATATTTTACTGGTATAATGTCTTAGTAAGATAGGCCTATAATGTCTTAGTAAGATAGGCCTAAACATTAGTTTGATTTAATCACGGTCTAAGTTCGTCAACAAACTCTTCATACTTACAACTTAATTTGTACCACCAAAAGTGCATACTATATATTATTCAACTTCGCATACGAAGCAAAGCTGAACGAAAGTATTGAAGCTGGTAAATGGATCATAGTGATTATATATTGTTTATACTCACCGTGATGTTGGCTTCGAACTGATTCCAACTTATATAATATACGTGGATACTGGATAGGTAGAAATTCAAATTAAAAATGCCGTAACCGTTAAGATTTGAGATTACGGAAGAGGCAAACGCTCCTCACAGTTGTCACAAACGTCAAAAGCAAAACTTTGCCTTGAGCAAAACGCAAAAAAATGAAAATGAGCAAAAAGCTAAAATTTCGCAAAGGTTGGAAATTTTGGGATTGCTGTGAGTTTAAGTTTCCAAGATGTCGGGACAAGACCCCTAATTCGGGACAAGCCCCCCGGACTGAGACTCCATGTACTTTGGGTGCCACCTCTCCACCCCCTTGGTGGAACCCTTCTCCCATCGGTCTACTAAATTTTGACCCCCTCCCCTCTCAAAGGAAATTGAAATTTATACCTTTTTTGGACAAGAAACAACGATTGCAACGATGTTTGATCAAAATTCAGGTAAAAAACTGATTACATTTCATAAAAATGCCGATTTTTTTAAAGTTTGGCCGAAACTTTACTCTCCGTACGCCACTGTAAGATAACGCTAATTGGCAATATTGCTGCAGCGCAACGGTACTATAGAGCAATAATCCAATTTTGACGAACGAAAAATAAAAATGACGATAGACGTTTAAAAATGACGCCAGAATGATGAAATCCGATTTAGAAAAAAAATCTGGCCGTAAGAGACACCAAAGCTAGTGTAAAGACTGTTGCTTATTTCAGGATTACTCAGCCTGGTACGCGCATTGTCCCGGCATGAAGGTGGTCACCCCCTACAGTGCGGAAGACGCCAAAGGCCTGCTAAAAGCGGCCATACGAGACGATAACCCTGTAGTATTTTTAGAAAATGAACTTTTATACGGCGTTTCCTTTCCGGTCTCAGATGCGGCCATGTCCAGTGATTTCGTGATCCCACTGGGCCAGGCTCGCGTCGAAAGGGAGGGCACGGACATTACTCTGGTCGGCTACAGCAAGTCTGTGCAAATGTGTCTAGAAGCCGCAGATCAATTGGCTCAGATGGGACTTAGTGCTGAGGTATTAAATGGGTTAAGAGGGATTAGTTATAGTATTTTTTGGAGTTGATTTTTAAAGCATTCAGTGAATCAAGGTTTTCTAGCATTCTTTAATTATAGTTAGGTACTGGATAGTTGGTACGAGTGTGTTAGACTTAAGCTAAGTTAAACTGTTAGACGAGTTAAAATGTAAGTATCTTGTATTAAAACTGTCAATGAGGTGTCTGAATGTTGTTCCTTTTCGACTTTTTGGAAGTTATTAATACTGTAAAAGTATTACTTTCGTGGAATGACAATGTTAGAAACTATTTTTTTCTAATCTTCGAAAAAAATTATGAAGGACCCCTTTACCCTAGAAAAAAAACCAAAACTTTAAGATTAAAAAAGATAAAGATTAAGATTAAGGTTTAAAAAATCAAGATTTAAGCACCAGTTTGCACGAACCGGACGTTGAGTTACAAAGTCTTAGAGACAAGTTAATAATGCTTTATTTGTGTGCTTTGCAGGTGATCAATCTTCTGTCCCTTCGCCCGCTGGACATGAGCACGGTGATCCAGAGCGTGATGAAGACCAACCACCTGGTGACCGTGGAGACAGGCTGGCCGTTCTGCGGCATCGGGGCGGAGCTGGGGGCGCAGGTGATGGAGAGCCCGGCCTTCGACTACCTGGACGCCCCCGTCCTCCGCGTCCACGGCGTCGACTGCCCCATGCCCTACGCCCGAGTCCTGGAGGAGTCCGCACTGCCGCAAACCTCAGACGTGGTCCGGGTAGCCAAACGATCACTCAATATTCAGCAATAATGCTCTGCACCAATGCACCACCCCTCCTTGGTCTTTTTTCTACATAGCCCACACTTGGAGTTCTTTCGCGGGCCGGTGGCGGGCCGAGCTAGTAAAAAATTGGAAACTTTATGCAAGAATTGCCTAAATAGCCAAACACTATCAAACAAAATAGGTTTTCCCTGGGCCTATTTTTGAATTAAAATTTCAATAAAATTTGAAATTTGTATGTTGATACGTGTAGGACTGAAATAGCCACCATCGCTGGCAAAACGAACGTAATATTCGTTCGTTCGTTTGGTTCGAAAATCATGGTTCAAACAAAAATCTTGACGTTATTCTAGGCAATATGGCAAGATTCACTCAGAAATATTCTTCTTGATCCCACGAAAACATAACTAAACTAACAAAATCAGAAAATTTTTTGTCGTCTGCTTCTTTGTTATTTGGTTTCCACATAAGTACTCGGGCGCATTGTCAGAATTTGAGTGTTTACCTGTTTGAATTAGCTTATAGTCGTGTTTTAAGGGGGTAGTGTCGCGAAAGCAGTCGATTTTGCGCGACTGTAAAACTTGTTCAGTAAAATGTTAGAAATTGTT
This sequence comes from Trissonchulus sp. WLG1_4, assembly GCA_030248245.1. Classification (NCBI taxonomy): domain Eukaryota; kingdom Metazoa; phylum Nematoda; class Enoplea; order Enoplida; family Ironidae; genus Trissonchulus; species Trissonchulus sp. WLG1_4. Next base: position 2,159 of record JASANF010012534.1, on the reverse strand, counting down.
CTTCTATATTTTAAAAGTCTACCAAAAGCCAAATTATTTTGCCAAGTTTCAGCAAAATTGGTGCAGCATATAGTTTGCAATAATGTCTCAAAGTCGGAAAAATGACGAAAAAAAAACCTATTCACATTCCATTTTTTAGTCACATTTATCAATTTTTCTGTTTAGTTTTTTTACACAGACTAATAGCACATATGTTGTAGTTTATGCACACAAAATTTAGTGCAGATTGCTGTAACGGCTGTGGAGTAATACTAGTTTGAACTGTGAAGGTGTACTTAAACTGTAAAATAGTAATAGCAATAATGATAAATTGTGGAAAATCTAGACGCTTATTTTCAAATCAGAAGAAAAACGAACCTTCAATTTTCTTTTTTCTTATTTGTCGCAAAAAATTGTGCGTCCACACATGATGTGTACTTCACAAGCTGGCCAATCTGATATCTGGCTTCATTTTTTTAACTTTTATGTCTCTATTGTGTGATGTCTGGCTCACAAATGATGATTGGTTAAAAATATTGATAAATATTGGTAGTCTATTGTCTGGCAGTATTTATTTGACACCAAATGGCATTTCACTAGTTTCTCAGTGAACGTACAATTTCAAAGCAAAAAGTTCTCATTTTGCAGCCTATGAGCAAAACTTCTTTGGCGACACTACCACCTTAATGCATTTTTGGAAAGTTAAGGGTTTTTTGGAACATTTTTGCATTTATTAGACTCGGCCCGCTACGCGACTAAGCTTAGCAGCAATTTTTGCGTATTGACTAATGTCCGTCCAACTGGTAAAATTATGGAGACTCGCAATTTTACCAGATGAACAGCCATAAGCACACCTGACTTAACAGTTGTCACCGTTGTAAAGCCGCGCGTTTATTAAATGTAGACCAGAAGTATATACAGGACCATAGATGCACAGGGTGGGAGTCCACCCCCCCCCCCCCTTATGATGGTTGACGGCCAAAAAAGGGACCCAGATGAGTTGAAATTGGAGCAAGCACAATTTCCAGCTTTCGCCGGAAAACACAAAACGGGGGACAGCCGGGGGTCAGGACCCTTGCAGAGATTCACTGTCTACAGATATGACAAGATCCAAAGCTTGGTACAATATTGTGGTATTTGTATTAAAATTATAACCTGATACGTGCTTATTTCACACTCGTTTCCAAGGGTGTCTGTTTACCCTAGGAAACATTTTTATAGTTGCGTAGAAAAATCGTAGTTGAGGTGTCGAAATGTCTAGAAAAATCAGTGTTGTATATAGTCTGTTTTTTGTGTACAGACAGACGTAGATACACCGACCATGGACTTTGTTTAGATGTGTGGGCTTTTTGTGAGAGACGCTTTTGTTTTTTCTGTGCTGCAAAAGCGTGCGCGTGAATTTTGTGAATGGTGGAATAGTGCATCTTGAGTAAATACGATCGCAAAGTTAGAATATTCTCGAAAACTTTATCTTTTTTTGATCAAATTAAAAAATACTGGAATAAATGCATTTTTGATCGTTCTTAAAAATGCAAGCAGTGTGCTCAACGCAGGATTTTGTAACCTATTAAAGCGAATTATAGTTGATTTTGGTTTGGTAGATTTTGGAGTAGCAGAAGTAGTCTTATCTGTGAATGATGTTGTTGTCTCTTAACTTCTATGTTGCGATTATGCAATTGTAATATGCACACTGCACCTCACTGGTGACATTTATCGATGTAAATAAAGTGGACCAAGCAAACCGCAGCAACGACTTTGTGTTAACATAAGCGACAAACGTCGTTCGCAGTCCACCCCACAATAATTGAATTGCTCAGTCGTTGACACTTACGCTGGGGTTCTATAACGCCACTTCAACGCTTTTCCTGTTAGTTTTGAGCGTACATTCTTTTTGACTAAATTCCTTCTAGTTCCTGTGATCGCGTACGGCTAAAGTGTGCAATATAAGCGAGTTACTAGTGAAAATCGTTTCCAGCTATTGTTTCCTAAGCCTGTTTTTCCCAGACCCAACTCCCAGAAAAAATAAGCCAGTTATGTCAGATATGTGGGCGCTCACACTTCACAGGAAATATTAGTATGGCTTTTGCTTTCCATTTCATCACATTGAAAAATTTATTCTGAGCAAACGATGAACCTCTTTCGAAGATATTTGTTTTAACCTTAGTAAGCATTATTTTGGT